>JAXGGA010013286.1:0-35786 GCA_038373865.1 Uloborus plumipes | reverse complement strand
ACCGTTATACAAAGTTTGGCGCTTTTTTTTCCAGAATGATTTTTCTAAAAACTACTCTACCAATACTGAAATACTGACTGTAATTATAACAACAAATGCAAATCTGACTAATGAAGATAATGTGACAGCAGCAACAGTTGTGATAACTCCTCTGAAAACTCCTATAAATTTGTATACGCCATCTACTTCGGTTAATCTGTGCTTTGGGTCCCTTTTCTCGCCAAACACGGATTTCGGTTTTGTCGCCATAGAAACGCCATTTCTGCGTAATGTCTCTCGGAGCTTTCAACTACGCGAGACAACAAGAAAAAACGCGCCAGTTGGCGATTTTTTGAAAATACACCAAGCAGGGACCCAAAGCGCATTTTCACCTCTACTTCAAACAAAACAACTCATTGTAGCAAATTTATCGATGATTACCAACAAAATGCGCCAAAAAGTAGGAGAAAATTTCTTAATAGGATAGACAATTGAACCATTCTTTATAATTTCTGAGAGTTACAGAGCAGCTATTGAAAACAATGAACAAAAAAAGTGAAAAATAAAGAAAAGAAAAGAAAACGGAATGGACAAGCAGCTGTACAGAAAGGAAATGCTTTAAAGAAGACTAAAACAAATAAAGAGAAGTCAAAAAATAGAAAAGGGAAAGATGGATAAAGATATTGAATGCTATAATGTTATAATATATTTAATGAATGGAAAATAGATTCTATTAACGATATAATACCTTACTACATTCATGTAAAGTAATAAGATTTTCATATGTATATGAATAATCCAGTATAACATTGAATGTTTACATGGCCAATAACTGTATGGTTTCATAGCCAATAACTTTGATAAGATGGCCAATTACTATCAATTTGACATTTTTGTTTTTGCGTTGACTTTTTTCTAATATCTGAAAAAGTGTTTTCAGACAGTATGAGCAGTAAAATGCATTAATATAGTATCATATGAAGTATTTCTTATTAATGCAGAAATATTTCATTTATTTTTTATTCAAGCATACAAATACGTTGTCGCTAAAGTGACCAATTACTATACCGCTTCAACTATAATAATTTTACTTCAGAGGGTTGGAGTGAATTTAAATTTATTCAGTAGCAGACTTCCTTCCCATTTAAATGCACGGGCATCGCCGTGCGGGTACTGCTAGTATAAATATATAGGCAGAGACAGACGCATATATATGATATTTAACGTAATTATCCGCCCCTAGAATTCCATTTTCGCATATTTTGCCATCTATCTTTAATGGCCTGTAAAAAACTAATGAGACAATATTTTTTCGGGAACATTGTGTTTTTTTCATCTGTAGACTCTAAGGATTCAGAAAAACTAGCTGTCGTGGCCGTCAGGAAACTTTCTTCTATATCTATCTTATGAATTCCAGTTACAAAATAAAATACGTACTCGCCCGAATAATTGGAAACAGCACCAATTTCCCAATTATCGTAATAACCCTGCAAATGCAGAATCAATGAGCGAAATTGGAAATCATTACAAAAGCCTTGTTTGATTAATTGCAAACATTTTATTTGTTAGTCAAAAGAAATTGGCAACAATTAAAAATTTCAAATCATTGAAAGTTTTCAGCTGTTTTGATAATTAAATAGCGTGAAAGCGATTTTTTAATGAATTAATTTTTCGCATTGTTGACTAAGCGCAAAAATCACCCCACCCTCCCCCTGGGGCGATTGGCGCCAAAATTTATTCGATGCTTGTTTCCATATTGGGTTAGTGTTACTCCAAATTTCATTCAAATCGCAGCAATATTTCCCGAGATACAGTAGGTGCAATGACAAAATAAGCACTTTTGATTGCTCCACCCCCCTTTGAGATATTGACACACAAATTGAATCAGCACCTGTACTCAATAGGGTCTACCTATGGACCAATTTTCGTTTGATTCCGCCGGTTACTTCCTTAGATATAGCAGTCACCCCCGCGCAGAACACGTGCGATTGCTCCACCCCCCTTCGAGATATTGACAAACAAATTGAATCAGCACCTGTACTCAGTAGGGTCTACCTATGGATCAATTTTCGTTTGATTCCGCCGGTTACTTCCTGAGATACAGCAATCAACCCCGTGCAGAACACGTGCGATTGCTCCACCCCCCTTCGAGATATTGACAAACAAATTGAATCAGCACCTGTACTCAGTAGGGTCTACCTATGGATCAATTTTCGTTTGATTCCGCCAGTTACTTCCTGCGATATAGCAATCACCCCCGCGCAGAACACGTGCGATTGCTCCACCCCCCTTTTAGATATTGACAAACAAATTGAATCAGCACCTGTACTCAGTAGGGTCTACCTATGGATCAATTTTCGTTTAACTCCGCCGGTTACTTCCTGAGATATAGCAGTCACCCCCGCGCAGAACACGTGCGATTGCTCCACCCCCCTTGGAGGAATTCGCTAAACAAAGTCAGGTGCACCAGTTCACATGGTGGTACATATGTGCAAAAATTTTTGTTCGATTTCATGCCGTAGTTTTTGCTCTAGCGCGGCCACAAAAACTGGTCACACCCATACAGACTCACACACACACACACAGACAGACAGACATTTTCCAAAAATGGTCGAAATGGACTCAGCGCACCTCAAAACGTGCAAATCCGTCAAAATTCGACATTCGAAAATTTTCACGAAACCAATACTTTCTTCTATATATTAGATATAGAAGAAAGTAATATCACATTTCGTAGTCCCCGAAGTTGGCAAACGAAACCATGTTTCTAAGCATCTTTTCTGCCTTCGGCCCACAGACTAATGAGTTCATAGTGAAAAAAATAAACGAATAAATTAATAAACATTAAATGAATTAATAATTATGTGAGAAAAAGAAATGAGTGAATAAAATAGAGAATGAATTGCAAAATAAATGAATGAATGGGAATATGAGTGAATGAATAAGTGAATCAATAAGTAAAATAATGTGAATAAATTAATAACTGAAGAAATACGAACGTGATTTAGTAAATGAATACGTAAGCAAACAAAAAGGAATTATTTCACTTTGCCCCATCCACTTTACCCCGCTTGCACTGGATAAACTACATCAAACATTTAAAACAAAAGAATGCATAATATAAACTCAATAAGGACTGCAACGGACATCAGTAGTTATCAATTAATAGTTGAGATGATAATTACAAAAAATTTATCATTTTATAATAGCAAGAAGTATTTTTTGAATATTACCATAAAGGTATCAAACTTTGAAAATTGCTTGTACAATTTTTATCGTTGATCTTTAGATCTACTTGTTTTTTGACAGGAATGAACAAAATGTCTCGGAACTTAGTTAAAATATTGCTAAACAATTGGCACTGCAAACCTGTGAATATATTTCACCATTTCACTTTGCCCCTCTATTTCACTTTGTCCCACAGTCCCCTACACAAGAACATGGTATTTGTATGGTTTTATTCTCTTATAGGATTCCTTGTGCATTGCGTTTGCTTGCTTATTAGAAATGCGAGCTAGATGCTCGATAGTTTCAAAATGTCGATGTTTTTGCTATAACATCATTTAAAAAAAATACTTGCTGTGCCTGAGTCTAAGTTCTATGTTTGAACCAAAAAGCATCAAAGCTGAAGTGATATTTCTTACCATGAAAATAAAGTTTCCTAAATAATTTTATTATGTTTGGCCGAGTGAACAAGATCATTTAAAAATGTTCGGAGCCAACCGTTTCTACTGAAGGCAAAGCTACCAGTAAATTTTTGAAACATAAAAATATTTCTAAAACTCCACCATACGTCGAAAATGATGGGATTGGAAAATAAAGTATTATAATGTTGTAATTATTTTATGTTAGTACCTGAGTGTTTTGATTTAAAATTAAAAAAAAAACAAAGCATACAGTTAACTGCGTTATTTATCTATATATACAAAAATGAATGTTGGTGTGTGTGTTCCCTAAGATCTCAGAAACCACCAGGGAGATTTGGCAGAAATTTTCACCGTTTGTTCTTTTTGGTACTGGAAAGGTTTAGAGACCAGTTTCAACAAAATCCGATGGGTAGTTATTTTTTTATTTCAATGTTAGACCTGATTCTGTCTTTGTAATTTCAATTTAAAACTCCATTTTCGAAGGCTTTCATCAATCCAATCGAGTATTTAGTGTATCAACTCAACTCTGTGGCAGATAGTTAGAATTGCTTGCTACCTTAAATATAGCTATCTTTTGAATCGCGCCAAGAGCCCTCAATAATGGAAGTTTTCCCAATAACTATCTCAAGTATAAAGGATAAAAAAGGTATTTGATAAACAGATTATTTTTTTTTTTAATTTTCCCAATAACTATCTCAAGTATAACGGATAAAAAAGGTATTTGATTAACAGATTAATTTTTTTTTAAACAAATGAGATTCAGTTTCATATTTCGGAACTCCTTTAGATTTGTAGAGGCTTAGATGTGTGACGTCGTCATCAATTGAGTTCAGTCAGGAAGGACTTTTGAAGACAAACATTTATTGCACAACTACACACACATGGACGCACAAACAAAATGAACACTGATAAACAAAAAAAAAAAAAAAAAAAAAAACCGAGCGTAGACATTGACATAAATCCAAAGTTTACGTTCCTCGATCATGGCGATTGCAGTTCTCCTCGCGCCATCCAGTCGGGCGCCACACTCCTCCTCGTTGATGCCAATCTCGCCAATCTGGCGACGTTGGAGTTGAAGATGTCACAGAAGTAAAGTCCTCCGTACCCCAGAATTTGTTTTCCCCGGACACAGGGGAAACAAATGTTCGTTGTTGGTGAACGAAAAAGTCTGTTTGTTGCATAATAAAGTTTCAATACAAATAAAACCGGTGTTCTCCAACCAATGTCAGGCCAACATAATGATGTTTAAGCAACCTTAATTTTTAAGCATACATACAAGAATAAACATACAGGGTGTCCACTCCTATCGTGGACCAATAGCTAATTTCTAAACCGTTAGAGATACGCATATAGTTCATTTAGGAAAAAATCTCCAAATTACGAAAGGAATTTTGGGTCTATTCAATGTTTTTCAAAAAATCAAATTTTGAAAGAGTTACGAAATTTAAATTTTTATACAGCCCCCCAGTCCTATCAATCATATTTAGTAAAACATTCTTGACACTGTAACATTTAAAACTAAAAAAAAATCACTGTTCTACCATAAAAATTGACAGAGTTATGACGTTTTGAAAAATCAAGATTTTGAAGAATTTCGCATACGGTCCCTTTAGTGATCTCTCGATGACGTCATGAAATAATGCAAAATCTTGATTTTTCAAAACGTCATAACTCGGTCAATTTTTGTGGTAGAAGAGTGATTTTTTTTTAGTTTTAAACGTTACAGTGTCAAGAATGTTTTACTAAATATGATTGATAGGACTGGGGGGCTGTATAAAAATTTAAATTTCGTTACTCTTTCAAAATTTGATTTTTTGAAAAACATTGAATAGACCCAAAATTCCTTTCGTAATTTGGAGATTTTTTCCTAAATGAACTATATGCGTATCTCTAACGGTTTAGAAATTAGCTATTGGTCCACTATAGGAGTGGACACCCTGTATACAGATTATATAAAATATAAGGTAACAAAAGGGACAACACACATTCAAATTAAACAAAATATTCAATGATATGTTTATACAGGTGGTAGGTTTTAAGTTTAACCCGCATATAAGGGATTTCGACTCAGGCAGTCCACATTTGAATTGTCTTTACCCTTTTTATGTTCCACTTTGTAGTTGTAAGACTGCATGGTCAAGGCCCATCGTAACAGTCGGGCATTATTGCCAGCATTGGTTTTTATCCAAACCAATGGGTTGTGATCCGTTTGGATAATTAATTCAGACTGTCCATCGATGTAACCCTTCAATTTTTTTACTCCGTGGATAATTGCAGCACACTCTTTCTCAGTTGTTGAGTAGTTCTTTTCACAAGGGTTAAATTTCTTGCTGATATACAAAATTGGATGTTCCTCATCCTTTACATTTTTCTGTGCCAGTACAACACCATACCCTACATCTGACGCGTCTGTCTGCAATATAAATGGTTTGGAGAAATCTGGAGCATGTAAGACTGGTTTACTAGAAAGCTTTTCTTTAAGCAAGTTAAATGATTCATTACATTTCGCATCCCAAGTAATTTTCCCCCTTTTACTTTTCCCTTTTAATAGATCCGTTAGTGGAGCAGCTATAACCGAAAACATTGGTATGTATTGTCGATAATAACCAGCTAAACCTAAGAAAGCTCTAACTTCTGTCTTCGTACTAGGAACAGGAAAAGTCTGGATATCTTTAATTTTAAGTTCTGACGGCGAACGTTTACCTCTTCCTACTATGTGACCTAGGTATTGTACCTCGTCCTGTGCAAACTTACACTTTGACGGTTTGATTGTCAACCTGGCCTTTTTTACCCTCTCCAATATGTCGTGCAAATGTTTTAAATGCTCCTCCCAGGTTTCAGAAAAAATTGCGATATCATCTAAATATGGCATGGCATACTTCTCGCACCCCGATAAGATTTCACTCATCAATTTACTAAAATAAAATGGAGCATTCTTAAGCCCAAAAGGCATACGTAAAGGTCTATAAACTCCAAAACTAGTTACAAACGCAGCGATTTTCTGGGCCTTTTGACTCAACGGTATTTGCCAATACCCTTTAGTTAAATCTATCAGAGAGATAAATCTGGCGGAAGCCACTGTTTCTACCCGTTGTTCGATATTGGGTATCGGATAAAACTGGGTACGCGTTACTTCATTCAACTTTCTGTAGTCTATGCATGGTCTAGGATCCCTACCAGGAGTTTCAACGAGGATCATAGGTGACGTGTATTCTGATGAACCTGGCTCTATAATTTTGTATTTTAACATTTTCTCGATCTCTACCTTTAAGATTTCGTTCTGCCGATTTGTCATCCTATATGGTTTACTTTGTACGGGCTTGTCACTAATTAGCTCAATATCGTGTTGGACCAAATCAGTTTTCCCTGGAATATTGGAAAATATTACAGAAAACTTAACCAACAAATTCCTCAATTCTAGGATTTGATCATCATTCAGTCTTTCTCTCAGGCAATTTTGCTCAATGACTTCATTAAAATCAAATACATTGGGGTCAGTTACCATGTAAGGAAAATCCTCCTCAATTTCTGATGGTTCAGATAATTCCCCTTCCACGAAATCTACCATATTTATAAGTTCAACTCTCTTGTAATATGGTTTTAGCATATTAATGTGATATACTTTATTTCCCGCCTGATTCTCTTGAAAGCTGACCACGTAATTAGTTTCTGATAACTTTTTCTCGATTTTACCGGGTCCTTTCCATTTCGGAGCTAATTTATGGGGCTGATTTACTTCTAAGACTAATACCGTATCTCCCTCCTGAAATTCTCTTTTAATGGCATTTTTGTCGTACCATTTTTTTCTTTTGTTTCTCTTATCTTCCATCGACTCTGCAGCCAATTCTCTACTTTGTCGTAGCCTATTTATCAAATCAAAGATGTATTCGACAACCGTATTGTTTTTTTCTGGGGTTCCAACCATTTCTCGTACAATAGTACGGTTGGAGTTCTCAAATTTTGGCCGTGTACCAATTCTGCGGGCTAAAGCCTGTGCTCTCATGGGTAACTGTCCTTAAAGCAAAAAGTGCAGCAGGTAGTTGAATTTCCCAATTTGGGGCAGCTTCAATACATAAGACTCTCAAAATCCGTTTCAAGGAACGGTGGAAGCGTTCTATCGGATTACTTTGTGGATGATACACTGAGCTCCTGACTATTTTTATTCCAAACTTCTGCAAAAACTCCACAGTTAAGACACTCATAAACGATTTCCCTTGATCAGTTTGTATTTCCCTGGGAAAACCCATTCGACTAAAAACTTGTAGAAGTGCGTTTACAACTGACTTCGAAGTTATATCTGGCACTGGGACAGCGTCTGGGTACTTTGAAGCCAAGCACATTATCGTAATTAAGTATTTATTGCCTTCAGTGGATATTGGCAAAGGCCCACAAGCATCTCCATATATTATTTCTCTAAGCCGAATCCTATACCCGGTCGAAACTCGCTCATTTCTTTATCGAATTGCATGAAAATTTATGATTTTGAAGCTTATCCCGCGGGCTATTGACGAAAATTAGACCCACCCTTTAAAAAGTGTCGGTTCGTTTTTTATTCGAACTTCAATTTTTGGGCACAAAATTGACTCTATCTAGCGAAATAATTGTCGTATCATCTCCATTTTGATTTCATTCGAAAGATTAAAAAAAATGCGTTCTTTAGAACGTTTCTCCGCTAGCGCCGCGTAACGAGAATCTCGAAAATCCACGTTTAAGCGACTTATAAGCGATTGAAGTTTGAAAAAGTTAAATTTTTTGCTCAACTGTTAAAATCGTTATACCATTGTTGTTCAAATCAATTTTAAATGCGACATTTCAAGCCAAGGCTTAGTTCGGTAAACCTTAATTGTAACTTTTATTGTTTCAAAATACTATGGTAGTTTTGCGATAACGTTAGTATTTAGATTAGTAGTAGCCTTGGGTATTTGATTTTAATATAGGGTATCACTTTTGTAGTAGTTGTAAAAGGGAACGTGTCTTTGATCTCTTTGAAAAGTTGTCAGAACGACGGCAGTAGATGGCGATGTTGTGCAAACGTACAAGATTTTACAATTCCAAGGAACAGGGTACCAACAGGCAGACTAACAGGAAGGTGTCTACTACCTAGACAATATTTGACAATTCAACAATGCTTTGGCCTTCGCTTCAGTCAAAGTGGACTCAGTTAACATTCCTGGCAGAGGTCCATATTGTTTTAAACTACATGGTCAAGTGTACCATATGATCGGGAACTTGCAACCTCCGGCAGAGACTACACCAACTTACGCTGGACTTTTCTTTATAGATTTCGACACTGCGCTGCAACTTCGGGCAGATAATGAAGCCAATAAAAATTGTCGTATTAAATTTTAAATTTAGAGTTTTTTTTTTTTTTTTTGCGGAATTCCGCACGGGTCACCTAGTCAACATTTATTTTGGCAAATAATTCTGATATTATTGGTACAGTAGCTAATGGGGCTTTTTTCTGATCATTCGCCTTTCCCACACGTTGACACGCGTCGCAACTTCTAACATAAGCTTCTACTTCTTTATAGCAATTTGGCCAAAAAAATTGCCTCACCAATCTATCTTTCGTTTTCAGAACTCCCAGATGACCTGAGGTCCCTTCGTGACACATTGCTTTTATTTGCTCCCGGACAGTTTCCGGAACAACAATCAAATTCTCTACTTCCCCCGATTTATTACTCTTTTTCTTGACTAAAACTCCATTAACAATTCCATAATTGGTCTCCTTCCCATCTTTTACTAATTGCAATAATGGCGCAAGCTCTTTACTTTTTCTCTGCTCGTTAACAAATGTACTAGAATCCATTTGAATAACATGACTTATTGTCTCCTCAATATTACTAGGCGGTAATATTTCCTCTACCTTGGGATTTTCCTCGAATACTCCCTCTACCTCCAACTCGGTTACCTCTGGTTCTGAACTTACCGTGTTCAAATCCATGGTTTCCTGTTGATGTCGTGCAACGGATCGCGTTACAACAACATTAGCATGTTCAACCTGTAAAGGAGGATTCTCCCTAACTTCTCTAAGAAGTTCGGCAGTCTGATTTCCTAAAATATATCTCCCTTGGTCCAAGTGGGCACCAATAACAGCAGCTTTAGTTTTTACCACACCCAAATCACATTTAACATCAATTTCGGCCACAGGTAAGCAGGTCATGTGCTCATCAAGCAAATGTTTAATCCACACATGCTCACCCTTCATTCTGCTTTGATCTACATATTTCTGGGAAATAACATCTACAGTTGCACCTGTATCACGGAGAATAGGTAATTTAAAACCATTAATTGTCCCACTAATGATATAGGGATCTAACAAACTATTTTCTGAATTTCCCCCTATTCGATTTATTTCTGATTTTGGCTCTTTAAATTTAGACAGAATATTAGGACACTGGGGCCGCAAATGATTATATGAACCGCATTCGTAGCATTGCAATCTTTTTTTCTTCTCAAAATTAATCTCTGGCTTTTTTTGGAAACTACGTTCTTCATTTTCTTTCTTTTGGTATGAATTTAGCGCAGCTTTATTACCTCTAAAATGCTGATTGGCATAATATGAATTTCCAACTTGCTTACCCACAGGTTTACCTTTTGCAACTCCTACTTTATTTTTCCCACCTATGGTTTTTTTCGCATCCTCAAACTCCTCTATCTTCTCTACTAACTCTTTTGGTGAAGTTATCGACCCCCATTCATCTAACATATGTTCCTTAAACTCAATCGACACACGTCTTTTAATTTGATCTACTAGCATTAAATTTTTGAGCTGTTCGAAAGTTTCGATCTTTAATCCATCGAGCCAACCTTGCAAATAGGTATTTAGTTCATAGAAAAAATCGTACCATGTGGATTCTGTATTTTTCTGTGTTTTTACTAGAAGCTGGCGAAATTTTTCTGCGCTTAATTTGAATCGTTTTAGCAATAAATTTTTAATGTGACTATAGTCTCTAGCCTGCTCCTCAGGCTCCCTAGCAATTAAGTTACTAATCTCTATGGGCAGGACGCCTATGAGATAGGATACCCACTGTTCCTTTGGTAACTGTTGAACTTTTGCTTGTCGCTCAAAAAGTTCCAAAAATAAACAAATGTCATCGGTTTTCAAGTTGAACTTTGGCATAAATTTCTGAAAATTCTGGTTAAATCCTATTTCAACCTTTGGCCTATCCTGTTCAACATTTTGCTTTGCCTTAAGACATTCTAATTCTAATTGCTGTCGCTCGATTTCTTTATTTTGCATTTGTATTTGAAATTCCCGCTCTTTGGCCTGTTTTGCCTCTTCCGCTAACTGGAGTTCCCGAACCTCTGCTTCTTTTGCAATCCGAAGTTCCCTCTCATTTTCTTCCCGTGCTCTCTGACGTTCTTCTGCCTTTCGTTGCTTTTCTGCACTTTCCCTCTCTATTCTGTCACCCATAATAACGTCTAGTAAATCTCCATATATTATTTCTCTAAGCCGAATCCTATACCCGGTCGAAACTCGCTCATTTCTTTATCGAATTGCAAGAAAATTTATGATTTTGAAGCTTATCCCGCGGGCTATTGACGAAAATTAGACCCACCCTCTAAAAAGTGTCGGTTCGTTTTTTATTCGAACTTCAATTTTTGGGCACAAAATTGACTCTATCTAGCGAAATAATTGTCGTATCGTCTCCATTTTGATTTCATTCGAAAGATTAAAAAAAATGCGTTCTTTAGAACGTTTCTCCGCTAGCGCCGCGTAACGAGAATCTCGAAAATCCACGTTTAAGCGACTTATAAGCGATTGAAGTTTGAAAAAGTTAAATTTTTTGCCCAACTGTCAAAATCGTTACATTGTTGTTCAAATCAATTTTAAATGCGACATTTCAAGCCAAGGCTTAGCTCGGTAAACCTTAATTGTAACTTTTATTGTTTCAAAATACTATGGTAGTTTTGCGATAACGTTAGTATTTAGTTTAGTAGTAGCCTTGGGTATTTGATTTTAATATAGGGTATCACTTTTGTAGTAGTTGTAAAAGTGAACGAGTCTTTGATCTCTTTGAAAAGTTGTCAGAACGACGGCAGTAGATGGCGATGTTGTGCAAATGAAGCCAATAAAAATTGTCGTACTAAATTTTAAGTTTAGAGGTTTTTTTTTGCGGAATTCCGCACGGGTCACCTAGTTACTAACAAATTCTTCCTCATAATCCTCACTGCCCTCTGTTAACTGTTTTAAATCTATAAGTCTTAGATTTTCCGAAGCAGTCAACCCCAATTCGCTTGCCACTTGGATCAAATCTTGCTTTCTTGCTTTGCCTAAATAGGCCATGTTCAATTTATTAGCCGTACACTCAACAGCCCTATTAATTTTAAGCAATCATTAACATGAGTTGCGAAAAAACCCAACTAGCTGCATAAGCCATAAATTTTTCCTTATTATCACATCAAGAAACGTAATAAATGCGATTGATGCAGACAAATGTAAATCAAAGATATAAATTCACCAAATGAAAATAAAAATCTTTCATGAGAAAGAAAAAAATAAAATTCCCGAAAGTATCAAACCGTTCTAACCTTGGACGAACACAAAAACAAAACCAAACCATTCGCTTTGCAGGCAGGCACGGTGACGTCACCAAGAACACTTAGCGAAAGCAATCTGCTTTCAATCGCGCTCGTTTCACATAAGGTCCCAGAAAAGGCCTCTACATAGCGGCTCTACATTCACATATACTCAAGGCCAAATGCACTTTGCTCCCAATGAAGCAAATATTCTATAACGTTAAAATACTCATTCAAATGCAGAATGAAACGAATGTCTCAATTCTTTTTTCTCTTAGTATAGCATTGGTGTGCTCTTAATTTATATATATATATATATATATATATATATATATATATATATATATATATATATATATATATCTCCCCAAAAACAACAGTGTTGTAAAAAAATCCCCCGCCAAGAAAACCTTAAATACTCAGCCTTAAAAAGTTATGATATCGAGTTTTCCCGCCAAGTTTGTGCCAAACTACAACTAACCTGTATGTATAGTTCTTTTAAATTGTTTTCAGTTTTGCCAGGCGGGAAGCTTTGTCTTGTGAGGTGGTTGCTTAATGAGTAAAAACTTCCGCCTGGCAGGACTGAAAACAATTTAAAAGAACTATACATACAGGTTAGTTGTAGTTTGGCACAAACTTGGCGGGAAAACTCGATATCATAACTTTTTAAGGCTGAGTATTTAAGGTTTTCTTGGCGGTGGATTTTTTTACAACACTGTTGTTTTTGGGGAGATATCACATGTTTTTGCATTAATATTATTTCTTTGCCTGTTTTTTTTCCTCTTCAAAATTTATTTTGCACTAGCAAAAATACCCGGCTTTGCCTGGGTCAGTAGTTTTATTGAGAAACAATTTATACTCACCTTCGGTTTTTTTCCCTGAACTGAAACAACTCAAAACACACCGCTTTAACGATTTTTAAAATGTCGCCTAATTTGCGGTAACTGTTTTGTTTTACCTAGGATAATTTTGCTCCCCTCCCTACTTTATGAAAATACATTAAGCATTATTATGTCACTAATCTTTGTCACAGAGAAATAGTCATCAAATGCTGAGATACTATTGCTGACCATAAATTGACATTAAAAGTTTTTGTCCTCAATGATTTCGACATTAATAGAGAACATTTGACAATTTTTTGTGCAAAAGCAGAAATTAATGGTAATTTTAGTCTTGTTTAAAGGTTTTATTAATTTAGTATGCGGATTACTTTACATTTTGACATAATGTTAAAAAGGTTTTTAATGGATACACACGGAATCGGCCAAAAAAAGAAAAAAAAAACTTAACTTTTCAAATGTGGGAGTATTATATAGATGATTAAGATTTTGCCGCAGTCGATAAATATCAGACAATACTCATTTTATTTTGGTTACGTCGTGTAAGAAGTAAAGTATTACTACGTAGTCTTTGGCACAAAAACTGGTGTCAGTTGAAAAAATCCGCTAGGAATCTCAGTTATTAAAATCTTCTTACAACAAATTTGGCAAAATTCCTGTTCAATTGGATACTAAGCAACTGCTCAATTGTAAGTACCCCGAGAAAATGTCCAATAGATGCAAATAAATTTAAGAAATGCCGTTCAGTTGTATTTAAAGCTTCATCAATTTGGAAAATAATGAACCTAATCCATTTATTAGATGCCAATCTCTTAAAGCGATTACGTTACCGATACTCTAAAACACATATTAACAAAACTCGCGAAAATAGTTGATGCAGTGAACAATATACTAATAAAGGAATACAATTTATCCTACAAAATAATATTTGCACGTTTCAAAGCACAATAAAAAACACATTGCTTAAGGATAAATATTCTATTTACAACTAAGACTACAGTTGTTACAAAATGTTTTAAAATACAAATCATGGTAAAAGCTCGTTAGAAAGCTGGCGCGAGCGTTTTCAATGTCCATGTAAAATCCTGGATATTACCCATTAGTTGAAAAAAAATTACTTTTTGATTTGACTTGAGAAAAGCCTTGAAAATTTAATGCGAAAAGTAGAAATGATACACGCAATTCTAGCTATCGACAGGAAGTTGAGATGATACACTAAATACTGCATTAGTTTGTTAGAAGCCTTCGCGGATTTATACGAAAAATGTACCTTAAATTGGAATGAAAAAGGCGCTACCAATCGAACTTTTTTGAATATCGTTATAAACTATAGCCTATGTGTTATTTTGATGTATTAGCTATATTATGGTAAAAGTTTCATTAAAATCCATTCAGTAGTTTTTGCGTGTAAGAGGAACAAACATGCATACATCCATACATCCATCCATACAAACTTTCGCATATATAATAGTAGTAAGATGTTATCAGGATGTATACTGTTTTCCTCTGTGAATTTTAATCAAAATTCATTCAGAAGTTTTTGCCTGAAAGAGTCACAAAAATCCATCCATACACCTCTACAAACTTTCACGCATATAATGGTAGTAATATTAGGCAGTTTTTGGTTCCAAAAACGGCGTTAGCAGAAAAATCGTCAAGAAAGTCATTAAAATGGATAATAAGTAACAGCGCAATCGTAAGTACCCCCCAGAAAGAGTCTGATAAGTAAGTGACCATTAGAGCAAAAAAACAAACAAACAAATAAAAATGAAACAAAATGCCTTTAAGTTGTATTTAAAGTTCTATCAAAGTGGAAAATAAACTGCCAAATCAATTTATTAGTTGCCAAACTTTCTCCAAGTAATCACGTTGCCGTTACTCTAAGACATATCTACATAACTTGCGAAAATAATTAATGCAGGAAACAATCTACTAATGAAGGAATTAAATTTATTCTAAAAAATAATATTCGTTCGTTGTAATGTACAATTAAAAACATGTTGGTTAGGGATAAATATTCTGCTTATTATAAAGACTAAGCTACACCACGTTTTAAATACAAAGCATGTTACTTTGTGATTTGATTTCAGAAAAGCCTTGAAAATTTGATACGAATATCAGAAATCATGTACCCAGTTCTAGCTGTCGACAGGGAGTTGAGTTGATACATTAAATACTAAATTGGATTTATGAAAGCCTTCGGATTTATGGGGAAAATGTACCTCAAATTAGAATGAAGAAAGCGCTACCAATCGAACCTTTTCGAATATCGTTATAAATTATAGCCTATGTGTTATTCTGATGTATAAGCTACATTACGGTAAAAGTTTCATTAAAATCCATTCAGTAGTTTTTGCGTGAAAGAGGAACAAACATACATCCATCCATCCATCCAAACATCCAAACTTTCGCATTTATAATAGTAGTAAGATGTTTTTTTTTTCCCTTCAACATTTTTCTTGGCGGTCCGACATATGTGGTTTTCTTGGCAGCATGCATTTGGTGCAAAAGTTCAAGGATTTTCTTCAGTCTAGGATAAATTTGAAATCAATCACAATGTACCACCCGAACCGACGCAAAACAAAGCTAGTTGCTAACAATACTACGATTAAATTAAAAGTTTAAACAAAAAACCCCAACCCTTACTGCCGATCTCATATTAAAATGAACTAAATTGAAGATCCCTTTTAAAAGCCTTATGCAATAAAATCAATTACAAATATTTTATTTGTTAACAAATAGAAACTGGCAACAGATGAAATTATCATACAGATACAGATACAGATCGTGAGAAAATAATTGCGTTAGAGCTACGCTCTTTTTCGCTGTTTGGGTGAGAGAGAGAACATGATTGAGCTGACATGAAACAAATGGAAGGACTGGGTAAAAATGTAAGTGCAAAATTACAATAGAAAAACAAAAAGTGTAGGAAAAGTCAGAGCGAGGGACCTGCCCCACGCTCTGTACTCACTTCGCGCCGGAAGTGAGCAAGGAAGAGACCTACTATTAGGGCCAATGCTAACATGGTAGGGGTCTTATGGAGCGCCTAACCAGCAAGCCTTTTCTTGCCGGTAGGGGAGGAGAGAGTCGCTAACAGCGAGAAGGCCATAGGCCTCGAAATGAGACCCAGCCTAGCGGCAAGCCGCTGGCTCGGCATGGACTAGTGTGAGAGATTGTCATCCCTAGTAGGGTCGCTCCTCCGAGAACCGAGGGAGTAGGTGATGTGCATGGTATCAGATGGAAACCTAGTACCACCGTGGTGGAAGGTGTAATGAACTTGATCATGAATTAGTGGGTTAGGGTGGTTCTCAAGCTTGGTGAAAAAGTTTGTGGAAGTATCGACGATGTAGGAGGTAATAACTTGAAGGTTAGCATCGTTGTGAAGAGTTTTGTTGGAAACATACCAAGGGGCATTGAAGATTTTTCTGAGAGTTTGGTTTTGGAGGACTTGTATGTTCCTCATATTAGACTTGGCTGCCTGTCCCCATACAGGGACGCTATATAGGAGTGCAGGGCGAATCACAGTTTTAAACAACAATAGTTTGCTTTTAGTACTAAGATGTCTGCTATATAGTAAGGATAAGACATAACCTAGTTTTATTTTTGCTTTCTTTACCACATCAGTGATATGAGTATTAAATGTCAGCTTGCAGTCTAAGTGGACTCCTAAGTATTTTACACTTCTAGAGTAATTAATTTCAACATTATTTAGTATGACGCGAGGGGGGTAAGTGATGTTCCCTCTGGAAAAACAGATTGCTTGTGTTTTGGAAGGATTGATTGCGATGCGCCATTTGTTGAGATATTCGGAGATAATATTTACATAGTCTTGTAGATATTTATGTGCGAATCTTCTATTATATTTGCCCACCAGAATACTTGTGTCGTCGGCGAATATACATGTAAGATGTTTGGGGTGGGTGGGAAAATCATATGTATAGATGTTGTACAAGGTAGGAGAAATTGAGGACCCCTGAGGGACCCCAGCATTAATATTATGTTTTCTTGATAGATGCTCTTGCAACTTAATTTGGAAAGTGCGTTTGTGGAGAAAGTGATGAATTATTTTAATTATATAGTTGGGGAATTTAAGTTCAATGAGTTTATAAATAAGGCCTTCGTGCCAAACTCTGTCAAAGGCCTTACCAATGTCAAAGAAAATACCTAAGGTTAACTTTTTGGCATTCATATTATCTGTGATGAAATTGACCATCCGCACCAATTGGTGGGTGGTCGAATGTTTGTCTTTGAACTCGAATTGTATGTTAGGTAGTATTTGGTTCACTTCATTATGTTTTTTGATGAGCTTAAGAATTACTTTTTCTAGTACCTTAGAAAGTGAGCTCAGAAGGCTGATGGGCCTATAGTTTTGAGGAGAGGTGAGGACGGTGTTTGGCTTAGGAATAGGTATGACGAGGGCATTTTTCCAGCATTTGAGAAAGTAGCCAAAAGCCAGTACCTTGTTGATAATTTTAGTGAAGTTTGTAATTGCATTGAGTGGGAGGTGTTTCAGGAAAATATTTTTGATGTTATCTTCACCAGAAGCTTTTCTAGTTTGGAGTTTATTAATGATTTCCATTATTTCAATTGGAGCAATGATCGGGGGAGGGGAAGAAGCAGGGGGATTTTTATAAAAATTATTAACAGTGTGGTTAATAGTGGAGATGGTTTCCTCATCATATTCGTTAGAGTTCAGTTGGAAATTGCCTTCTAAGGTGTTAGCTAGTGCAGTAACCTTATCTTCATCAGTATAAGCAAGGCCGCCACGGCCGGTGTGAAGGGCTGGAATTGGTCGGCTCTTTTTAGAGAATTTCCTTATTAGCATATAGAATGCGCTTGTGTTATCATCAAGACTTTCAATATAACTGTTGAAGGTATTATTTTTATGTTCAGAAATGAGGTGCTTGATATTAATTTGGAGATTGTTGAGTCTTGTTTTGGTAGTGGGATCTTTTGTAATTTGCCAGTCCCTCTTTATTCTGTTTTTTAGCTTAATTAAATCGGTGATATACCGAGGGAGGGGGTTATAGTTTTCGGGGATGATCTTTGTAATTTTTGCTCTCTCATAAGCAAAATTGATGTTAGCTGTAAGATTTTGGATGGTGGCTTCAATGTCATTTGTAGAGTTGATCAAGGGGTTACCCGGGATGCGATCGTGCAAGATATGTGTAAAATAGTTCCAATTAACTGAGGTTCTAGTGAATTTATGTTTTGGCAAGTTGCAGTTAATCCCAAATTGAACTGACACAGGACAGTGGTCCGAACTAAGTTCGGTGAGGGCTTCAATTTTAGAGTCATAGTCAATATTCTTTAGTAAGGCAAAATCAATTGTGGTATTTGAGAAGGTGGAGTAGTGGGTGGGGGAGTTAGGAGCCATAAGGCGAATGTTGTTTTCCAGATAGTAATTTAAGATGGTAAAGCCGTTTCGGTTGGGGATGCCACTGCTCCAGACTTCGGTCTTGCTGTTGAAGTCTCCAATGGCAATAGTATGGGGGTTCAAACTGAAAATTTGATTGAGATCAGTTGTAAGGAGAGTGTTGGAAGGGGGGAGGTAGATTGATGAAAAGGTTATTGGGCGATTATCAATGAGAACCACAATAGTGGTGTTTTCTAAACTCACAGTAGGAACCGGTTGAGGAAAATGCTTCAGATTATACTTGATAAAAATTGCAGTGCCGCCGCCTCTAGAGGCAGTGCGGTCATTTCTGTAACATTTGAAGTTGTTAAAATAGATTTTGTCTGAGGCTTTGAAATGGGTCTCTTGGACCAAAAAGACGTCGGGAACATTTTCCCTGAGAAAAACTTCAGCCTCACCCTTTTTAGAAGCGAGGCCGTTGGCGTTCCATGAAATTATTCTTAAGAAGCTGGTGTTACTCATGGATGAAGGCAGAACTGAGTTGGGCTAGGTCCTTCATTAGGGCCCGCATGCCTTTGATAATATTTGAGATTAATTCCGGGATTTTCCCAAAACTGAGCAGGAGTTGACTAAGGTCAGGAATTTCCTGATCGGAGGTTTTGTTGGTAGTGGGGGGTTTGGTTTTTCCGGAGTTTTCAGCATTGTTAGAATTCTGGGGTCTGCTGGAAGTTGCCTGGGCATATGAATACGCCAATGCTGAGTTAACATAGGTGTTGGAATTGGTGGGCGAGGCTGATTTGTTTTCTTTATCAGCAGGTCTTTTGGGGCAGCCTCTGAAATTGGCAGTATGATCCCCTTTGCAGTTAAATTATCATGAATCATTGAGTTTTCTTTCCTCGTGGCCCAACAATGAAAACATAAATGCTCAGATGTTGAACAGAGCTAGTAGATAGAAATCGGACCAATTTTAAGCATTAATAACTCCGGGGTGCGATGACCCCGGGGAGTAAATTTTGGGAAAATGTCCTCAATGTCTCATCGAGAATATTCATACCAAAAATCAACACTAAAAGCCCCCGGGGAGAAAAGATACGGAAAATAAAAACGAAGGGGGAGGGGTGGGGGGTCGAAAACCTCCCTATGCCGAGCTTTGGGACAAAATAAATGTGGGTGCAAAAGCAGAGCTCAATCCGAGTTACCGTTTAGTCTGGACCCCTGTCAAACAATTTTTAAAAAGTGCGAAAAATAGCGATTTTATAACATATATCACCCCTCCCCCTGAGGGTTCTGGATGTTTTGCTTTAGTATGTGACGTCAGGGGCCGCTGGAGATTGAGTATACCAAAAATGAACTCTAAGGATCTTTATGGGGCTGAGATACAGAGGGGTGAAAACCCCGGTTTGGTTACTCGCGTAAACAGTCCTAGTCGCTCTTTTACATTTTTATTGGCGACGGAAATTTCTTGGCGGCTTGTATTTGGTTTTCTTGGCGGGGCGGGACGCTTCCGCGTCCCGTGATATATATATATATATTTTTTGGAAAAAGGTTATTCCAAATTTATAAAACACTGGTGTATTAACAATCACTTTTGCCCTGGCGTGCTTGTTACTAGTAACAGATAACTAATATTATAGGAAAGGCTGAACGCAAAACCGACACACAGATTTATTGGTAATCACTTTTATAAAACACTGGTGTGTTGCAACTACTTTTGCACTGATGTGCTGTTCTTTTTTTTTTTTTTTTTTTTTTTGTTTCAGAGAAAGGATTTCTCAAACAAATGTAACACTGATGTGTTCGCTATCACTATTTAAAACAAAACACTGGTGTGTTTACAATGACTCTCACACTGATGTGCTGTTTTTATCAGAGAAAGGATTTCTCAAACAAAGTAACACTGATGTGTTCTCTATCACTTAAAAAAACAAAACACTGGTGTGTTTACAATGACTCTTGCACTGATGTGCTTTTTCTTTTTTCAGAGAAAGGATTTCTCTAACAAATGTAACACTGATGTGTTTACTATCACTTTAAAAACAAAACACTGGTGTGTTTACAATAACTCTTGCACTGATGTGCTTCTCATTACAGGGAAATGATATCCCGAACAAATACAATACTAAATTTTATGAACACAACTCATTATAGTAATGGCCTGTGCGTTAGGTTTGGTGGAGAACACCTACCTTGGATTTCTTTGTCCACTGGATCTTGGTGGAATCTCCATTTATCTTTCGTCTGTGACGTCGTCATCAATTGAGTTCAGTCAGGAAGGACTTTTGAAGACAAACATTTATTGCACAACTACACACACATGGACGCACAAACAAAATGAACACTGATAAACAAAAAAAAATAAAAACCGAGCGTAGACATTGACATAAATCCAAAGTTTACGTTCCTCGATCATGGCGATCGCAGTTCTCCTCGCGCCATCCAGTCGGGCGCCACACTCCTCCTCGTTGATGCCAATCTCGCCAATCTGACGACGTTGGCGTTGAAGATGTCACAGATGTCATGCATTATTTTCCAGACGAACACTATTTTGTTCTTTATACCTATTGCTGTTTTCAATCAAAGTATGTTACTATATTTTCTCGCCAAACATTCAATCAATAGTTCGTTTTCATGGCCATAATATTTGCTATCAAGGCCGTAGCCAGCGGGGGGGGGGGGGGGTCAGGGGGTCAGAACCCCCCCCGAAATTTTCAAACCTCAAAAATTTTAAAAAAGTATTCAACTAAAAAAAAAAAGAAAGAAAAGAAAAGAAAAGAAAATTTCAAGGTTTGATGGTCGGAGGTCGCCCCCTCGAAGTTGTGACGGGTCTGAGGTTTTTGATGATATAAAGAAAAATTAGAATAATAAAAATAAAAAAAATCATTTGAATAAACTTGAATAGGGGTCATTCCATGTCAAGCGTACGAGGCGTCTCCACTCGACCCCCTCCAATTTTGATGAATTTTTTTTGGATGTATGTATAAGACTTGCATGAAACCATACCAAATTATAGCTCCATAAGCCTTATGGTTCAGTCAGTAAAAATTATTTTAGAAAGGCCTCTTTTTCGTGTCTTGAAAAAAATGTCCAAATCGTCAAGTTTGTGCTTTTATTGCTCGCGACCTAAGACGATTATCAGACTCAAATTTGGTGATTATGATCTCTGTTTAGGGTAGAATAGCCTACTTGTGTAACAGAAGCTCCATGCGCTGTTTTTTTTTTTTTTTTTTGAAATTTGCTGCCAAAGTTGGTAAAAAATCGTATTTTGGCAAATTTTGACCATAACTTATCAGCTTGTATCTGCTGAGAGAATGACTTTCTAAAGCTAATTCTTTCCTCGTTTGTAGCCTAATAGTTCGTCCGAAAGATGTCCTAGTGGCATCTCGATAGCTCAAATAATTGCTGAATTATGAGAGTTGAAATTCCAGTCAAATTTCTTTTTTCTCAATTTTGTCTCTATTTCAAAGGGCAATATCTCAAAAGGGTCATCTTGAATTTCAATTTTCTTTACATCATTGGAAAGAACACACTTTTCTTAACTAAAAAACGTTATTTTTATTTTTGAGACAAACCAGTTTCAAGGCGATATTGCAGATCAAAAATGTGTACGTCATTCAACGTGAAATCAAAGAAAAAAAGACATAGACCTCAAAAGTTGATGTCAATTTGTTCTATTAATATTTGCATGAGCTATTGTACTTATGTTCTGATTAAAAAAAAACTTTGTTAGATATGATCGAGGGGGGAAAAATATTTTTCATTTTAGTAAATATTTTGAAATTTATTCATTACAATAGGAGTTGAACATGGGAGTCTGACTATGGTTTTAATTTTACTTTCTTTGAAATCAGTTCAGAAGCAAATTTCTCCCGATCATGCTCATTTCCCCCTATTTAATGCATTTAGGGGGCGAGGTTTTATGGTAATTTGTATTGAGTGTATACCCTCCCCCACCCCCATGGAAAAATTAATAATGTTCGGCCTGGTTCACAGGTAAGGCAGTTATTGGAGGGAAAATCAAAAATTTTCCTCGTTCGGGGCACAAAAGTTAATCGGGCCTTTTACTCAACGAAAAATTTTCGCACATATAAATCTCTGTACTTGCTAGAATATAGATGTTTTTCATAACAATACGTAGTATACAGGTCCCCACAATAGATAGGATATTGGTTTGACCAAATGGGTTTGAGGGGCTGGCATATAGGCCCTTCAAAGTAGTTCTAGTTCTTATCAAAAAAATTTTCTTATCTTGGCCTTGCCCTGCGAAAGGGGAGGGCAGCCTGGGCATGGCCCCTGGGCTCGCTAAGTTAGAGGGGCCCGTGAATTTTAGTTTTCCACCATCAGTGTCCAATTTAGGAACTTTAGGACAGTAGGGCAGACCTTAAATTTCTAAATCGGGCCCTGAACATCTGGATGGGCCCCATTGAAAAGTGAAAAAAGTACTATAGAGTTGAAACCATAAACTTTGATTTTCAACTTCATGATTTCCATATTAAAATCATACTTTGTTATAATTTACTATTTCGTCTTTGATTTTGCTCCCCCCCTCCCAAGGTGGGGACCCTACAGCTCTAGGCCGAGCCTCATGGACTTCTTGGTAAATCAAGCCCCTCTCATCAATGGTAAATGCAAGGAAGAGAATGGGGGCAGAAAGTGTCTGGCTCCCGTCGCCAGAGAATTTCTTTCCTATCCCTTTTCTGGGATATACTCTGGACTACTTTTCTAGCTCGCTCTCCTGGGGTGTTGCCCCCATGGAGTTTACCCCCTAGTTCCCTCCTTCTCTGCGACTTGGTGACGTGGGATCCGTGGGACCGAAGGAAGGAACATAAAGGAGTGCGACGATAAATTGCTATGTGCTATAAGGGTCGGGAAATATAGTACAAAACACTTCGCACCCAGAAAACAAAGAATGCATTTTCGTTAACTCATCACCTCTCCATTGATAACAACAATAACTGATTTAAACATCTGTATCTGTTATTACTGTGATCAATGTGTTAAGAGATAGAAGTTTTCAAAAATCTTATATTTTTTGCTAATTTGTTCGCAGTAAGCCCAAAAGGGGACCACACTTGTTTTATGGCGTAAAGGAGAGGATCTTCTTTCTTTTTCCATGATAAAAGTATCTCAACGACAAGTGCCATAAACTTTGTTATCCCGTTAAGGATTATAGACCAGCAGGAGAGACGGAATAATTTAAGGTTTAAGTTGAAAAGATAGAAAAAAACTCCTTTGGCGAAATAGTGAGCAGAACTATGGGTCATTCCATGTTATGGGTCCCAAATTTCGAGAAAATCCCCACTCGACCCCCTCAGATTTTGATGAAAATTTTTTTGGATGTACATATAAAACTTGCATGAAACCATACCAAATTATATATTGGATCATCTTTTTGGCTTAACCCTTCTTTGCATGATGATGGAAATTTCCATCATAAAATTTAATGCGGATAAAAGGGTACACAAAACCAGTGTAATTTACATTTGTTGCTGCTGGCAACTTTTTACAACGCCGTAGAGTAATACGAAACGCAGTTGTCAAAAAAAAAAAAAAAAACGCTAACGTCACTGTTAATTACCGGGATTTGAACTTATCACTCCGCTGTTCGTTGTGACTGGAAAAAACGGCCGACTTAAAAATAAATTTTCCTGATTTTTTTTAAAGAAATATGAAACGTAGTTGTGTGCTTTGTTTTTCGCAGATTAAACTTTCAAAAAAAAAAAAAAAGGAACAAAGCTTTGAAATTCTTTAATTATCTTTCCTTCAATTTTTCAAACATGATGTCGTCATAAATTCTGATATATTTATTTGAAAAATAATGCAGGAGAGGAGAAAGACTCCTTTCATTCTTCCCAAAAGCCTATTGATTAACGTGTTGTCCATTACCTCAGCTTCGCTCTCCTTCCTGTTAGTCCAACATACTCCCAATCATAGGCGGCTGGTGCACCAAGAAATTGGGGATCAAAAGAAGTTTGTGAGGAGCTTAGGGCGGAACCCTAAAGCTGTTTTTTTTTTTTTTTTTGTAAAATTTGGCTATATTATTGGATTTTAACAAATGACCTCTAAAACTTTAATACAGTCTGAAAAGCAGGATGGATTTTACTGTAGATGTCCCCTTTGCAATTCAAAGTTCCTTTCTTGTGAAATAAGATGAGAAAAAAAAAACATTTTTGTGGTATTTTCAGTTTTTAATTTTCATGAAATAAATCAATCCACCCAGTAAATAACCGACCGTTAATTTTTCGCTCTAAAAAGTGAAGGGCAGGGCCCCTTTACTTTCGGAAGTGAAGGGGAGCAGGTGCCCCCTTGCCCCCCCCCCCCCCCGTACAAGCAGCCTTTGCTCCCATTGCGTCATAAGACTTGCAACCTCTTGTTTATTTTTTTTTTCAAACAAACTTTCTTCACTTCGAACCCCCCCCCCCCGAAAAAAAATCCTGGCTACGGCCTTGTTTGCTATGATGTACCGCAATGTTGGAAATTATTTTAACGCCTTACGGAATGACGTACATTTAGCGCCAAATATAATATTCAAATTGATTTCAGATTGCCAAAAAGTAATCAGCTTCATAGAGAATACCTCAGCATTTGGCGACAATTTCTCTTTCACAAAAGTGATAAACGTAAGTTTCTTTATTTATGGAAGGGATAGGGGTTCAGAATTATACAAGGTATCCCAAATTAGCTACCAAATTGGCGACTTTTTAAATAGCGCCAAGAACCTTCAATAATTGAAATTTTCCAGGGCGCGTTGCTACGCAACTATTTTTGTTTTCTAGAGTAGAAAAAATTATTTGTGAATGATAAATACCCGATTAAATATGTTTCCTTCTCAGACAAACATATTATTGCATGACAGTACTCAAATGCTACCATATTTTTTAAGGTGTTTGCTTTTTCATGTCCGTAATATTTGTCATTAACCGCAATGTTAAAAATTATTAACGACGTACGGAATGGTGGGTATTGAGCACCAAATAGGTCATTAAAATTGTTTTCAGCCTTGCGAATAATATATTCATGCTTGCTCAAATTGTGCCACACGTGCAGGGACGTCATTTCAAGTTTTTCCACGGGGGGGGGGGGGCAAAGGGTCCAAACACAATGCAATTTCACCGGAAAACATCAAAAACCACGCCCACTTATATGTACATACATTGATTTTTCAAAGCTAGGGGGGGGTCAATTGACCCCCCCTGCCCTCCCCCCTAAATGACGGGCCTGCACACGTGCAGAATTTATGGAACTCATTTCTTCGCATTAGATATGTTGTTACCTAATTTTCAAACGGTTGTGCGTATGGACGAGTATTTCCAGATTGCTTATGCCATCAAATTACTAAAGTACAACCATTCCTCCATGCTTTTTTTCTTATTCAAAAGGATGTGTTACTTTTCTGTTTTAAGAAGTTTCTTCAAGTACTGTCAAATTTAAGTATCATTTGCATCTTTACATTGCAAAATTTCAACAAATCCGCCATTGTTGTTAAGTTTAGTTTAGCATTCTAAGTGACTTTATTAACTTTTTAAGAAGTGGACATCTGTGTTTTCCAACTCTACAGAACATAGTTTTATAGTTTTAAAGGAAAATGAACTTTTTTATTGAATAGACTTTCTGAAAATTGAATAACTTTATCAGAAGATAACTTTGCTTGATTTAGAATTTTTAAAATCTTTCATGCCTATTTTCAACAACGCTTTATAGATTTTTACATCCAAAACACCATGTGGAGACGAAATATACATCTGGGCAGAACAACGTCTGCCGGGTTCTGCTAGTTTCTTATAAAAAAGAAGAAGAAGAAGAAAAGAAAGAAAAACTACTTTAGGGTTCTGCTAGTAACGTATAAAGGACATAATAGTGTGATAACGAATATGATTTAAATAGGTAGTAATTGAAAGAGTGTACTGAGACATTTGCTTGGCGAAAATATCGTATGCCCTCTTGTCCTCCCTTATCGAGATGTCTGCTGTCTAAAGGCCCGGTTTCCTAGGAGTGAAATCGTCGATCTCTGGCGAGGCGACAGACGCCGCCGCCTTCTGCGCATGCGCCTGAGCCGCAGATTAAAGTCGCTTCACGCCACGCTCCAATCAAAATGGTTCTGATTCCAGCGTGCGTCGCGCCCGGCGTCGGCGACGAATCTAGGAAACCAAGCCTTTATCGTTTATCGTTGTAACACCTTCCTCGTATTTGCGAATGCCTGAGCTTTCTTCGGATTTTCCCAAAATAGGGGTTAAACGCAAAGTAATATTCAACGAGGAAGTAAGAAACGTAGGGTAGGTGGGGGCAAAGCCCTGCAATTTCCGGTTTTTTCACCATAGCGACCAGCCAGGAGCTGATTTACTCGAAAATTCAGTTGTGGGTTTTAGTTTGGGATCTTATCTTCAACTACTGAAAACATCAATCAAATCCAATCATTAGTTTTGGAATAATCCGAATAATAAATTAAAAAAAAATGCAGGGCTTTGCCCCAGTTTATGGGGCAAACCCCTGCAGTGCAGAGATTTGCCCCAATTTGCGAGTTATGGATTAAAAAAAAATACTACTGCCAACAACTTTCAAAATAGTCTTTTAATTTGTCATAAAATAAAGGGAAATGCTTAAATACATAGGTAACTTTGAAAAAGTAAACTAGAAAAGACTAGTAAAGCCGAAAAAAAAACATGAAAGTAAAAAATTACTTACTAGGTACTAAAAACTTCCAAAATATTTTTTAAACTTGTTATGCAAATGAAGAGAAAACCTTCAATTAGGGCTAACCTTCAATTAGGGCTTTTAGCTAACTAGGGCAAAGCCCTGCACTCGAGGGTTGCAGGGACTTGCCCCAAATGACCTGCAGGGATTTGCCCCGTTTGAAGTACGGGAAATGGTGGATTGGTAGGGCTAGTTGATGAGAAGAAAAATCAAAATCAATCCACAGCATCAAGGGTTAGTCACAGTGCTATTCATCGATAATTAATTGATACGTTTGGTAAAACCCTATCTCACATAACATTGAACTGAAGTATGAAGTAAATTACATCAAAACCATGAAAAACGAACTAATCTCATTTTCTCCTCACGTTGCCTTCTCAGACGCTACAGCTTTTATCGGTGGACACCTGTTGCAATTCCTCAACTGCACCCAGGCGGCCGATTCTCAAATCTAAGGCGGTCTATTCAAAAAGTCGATGCAGGGCTTTGCCCCGTGCAGGTCTTTGCCCCCACCTACCCTATAAAGACTGAAAGCGTTCCTTAACCTATCCTCCCTTTTTCCAAACGCAAGTGTTCGTGGCTGCCAGGCACGCAATTCGCAGACAGACAGTATGTCAGCGTTTCTCAACAAAGGAAGGCAATTCGCGTAGAAATTTCGCCAACCGGTGATATTTTTTTACTCCCCCACCCCTCCAAAAAAAAAAGGCATTAAAATGAGTCGCTTTGTAAACTGATCGTAAGATTTGAGGAGGCGGCAATGTGCTTGTGTGTAGACGTGTGTGTGTAGGCGGGCTGGTATATAGGACATGAATGCCTCCGCCCGAGAGCAGGGGCGCCCCGAGCTTAAATTTTTGGGAGGGGGAAAATTCTCAATTTGCCGAATGGAACTCCAAAATGTGCCGAATGAAAAAATACGCGTATGTACACAAACCTTATACCGTTACTTAGTGAGAAAAGACGATGGGTATCACTTAAAAAAAAAAAAAAAAAAAAAAAAACAATAAATTTGATAAATAACAACGGGTTGTATTCTGAATCAATCGTCAAAGCAATTGATAGGATTTCTTATACAGGGTGTCCTCTACAATCGTGGACCAATAGCTAATTTCTAAACCGTTAGAGATAAGCATCGAGTTTATTTAGGAAAAAATCTCCAAATTACGAAAGGAATTTTGGGTCCATTCAATGTTTTTCAAAAAATCAAATTTTGAAAGAGTTACGAAATTTAAATTTTTATACAGCCCCCCAGTCCTATCAATCATGTTTAGTAAAACATTCTTGACACTGTAACGTTTAAAACTAAAAAAAAATCACTCTTCTACTACAAAAATTGACCGAGTTATGACGTTTTGAAAAATCAAGATTTTGAAGGATTTCGCATACGGTCCCTTAAGTGATCTCTCGATGACGTCATGAAATAATGCAAAATCTTGATTTTTCAAAACGTCACAACTCGGTCAATTTTTGTGGTAGAGGAGTGATTTTTTTTTAGTTTTAAACGTTACAGTGTCAAGAATGTTTTACTAAATATGATTGATAGGACTGGGGGGCTGTATAAAAATTTAAATTTCGTAACTCTTTCAAAATTTGATTTTTTGAAAAACATTGAATAGACCCAAAATTTCTTTCATAATTTGGAGATTTTTTCCTAAATAAACTATATGCGTATCTCTAACGGTTTAGAAATTAGCTATTGGTCCACGATTGGAGTGGACACCCTGTATATACATATATACAGATTAAAACATATTGTCTGCAAGACAGATTATAAAATATTGCATATATGATGTGTGTTTACAAATTAAAGCATGCTGGTCATTTGACAGGTTTGTGAAACAACAGAATTAAGTTAAAATAAATAAAATATATATACGGGCGATTCTCTGTAAACTCGTCATTTTTCACACGAAATCTGTCCGGGCATGGTTTTTTGAAATGTCCGTATAATTATTTTACTATTGCTCAGAAAATGTATCTATTACTTTGGTTTGAAAGAGGACCAATTGAAGCTTGTGCTTTTCTGATAAATTGTGATAGGGGGTAAGTCCCCCGCCTGGTATAACTAGGCAGAGGACTGTGCCAGGTGACTGTGTTTTTGCTCTTTGTTGCGTAATATCTGCAAAACTATTGGAGCCTAATCAGTTACGAGACTACCTATAAATTTAGGCACAAATCGTGGACATAATAACTAATATGTTTCATAATTAAACTAATTGAAATTAATAAAATCACTTCCCAGAGGACTGTTTTCGTAACGATCCTGATGGCAACTTTCATCACAAATGTGGCTCTCAAACTAAACTAAGTATCGTTTCAGCACCGTTCTCGGCAATTTCAGCAAATTCACACTGATTGCTTTAAACTTCATGTCAAAAAACATTGGCATGAGTAACAGATTTTTTCTACTGGAGCTTTGAATTTGACTCAGGGGACTGTTTGAAAAATCTCCGGACAGAATTTACATGACAATTTTAAGTTTAAAAAATAAGTAATTAGGTATTATATCATGAAAAAAATATAGTTGCATTATTCTATTTTTAGATAATAATTGCCAAATTTATGTAGTGTTGATAGGATTTTTGGAATATTACCTTGAAGTGTTGGACAATACGATTGGGACAGCCAGGGGACTGTGTTTTTAGCACTTAGATAATTTCTAGAAAAAAAAATTAAATTGTTATCGCTCCAAATACGATTGGGCCACCGAGTATAATTACTTTACTCATATTTAGAGCGATAATTATTTTATTACACTTTATTATTTTTAAAATACTCGGTCCGGACAGCAAATTACCAGTTTACAGAGAATCGCCCATACACATATATACATACATAGTAATGGTTGTTCATGAATTGTGACTTTAAAATCTGAAAATTTTGGCAAAAAATACAAAAAAGAGTTGGCACTTATAAAAACTTGGTTCTAGAATTTTTGCTAGAAATATTATTCATGAGCTAAAGTTTGACTTTTACACGTCTAGCTTTTAGTAATGACCACGTTTTTACTATTTCCTTTGTTTCCAGTTTTTCTGCTATGTCTTTTTCACAAGAAATAAGCATCAAACTGTTTAATCTGTCGTCTTCCATAGTTGATCGAAGGACATTTTTTAAAAGTTTCAATTTGCTGAAAGACCGTTCATCTTTGGCAGTTGTCACCGGAACTGTTATTGCGAGACGGCATAGTTTATTTGCTAAGCCTAGAGAACTTTTAAAGTCTTCCGATTTTTTGAAAACATCATTCAAAGAGACACTTTCTTTGCATAAATCGCAAAGGATTTCTAACTCCGCTTGTAGGGCATGTGCGTCTGGCTTCAATCCTGGAAATAGCTGTGTAGCTTTTTCTACAGTTGCTAAAGTAATTTGTGTCTTGCATAATGGCAGTTTTAAGAGATCAAAAAGGGGCTTGACAATGCTAATACATGAAGTTAGATTTTCTCTCATCAAGTTAATAAGAGAGTCAAAAAATAAATTGAAATGACGCCGGTAAAAAGTTGATAAATCTAGATTGGCTTCATTGCCTCTGTTTTCATCCAAGCGCAAAGGAATTCTTCTTTTTCGATGACGAGATTCAAAGTTTGCGATTGTGTCCTCTCCTGGATTCAATAATTCAAAAAACTTTCCCCCAGCTTCAATCATACTATTCATCATACTTTCGTTTTTCCTCATCAATTCAAAAGTATTTAGTGCGCTTTGAGTGAAATTGAAAGCATTTAAAATGCACAGATCATCTTTTTCTAAGCATTCTGTCAGTATTTTCGTTTTTGGCATGACATTCTTTAAAAACATTAAAATGATAATAAAGTCTAAGGAACTTAATTTTTTGCGTAATGCACGAGCAGAATCTGTTGTTTTTTTATCAAATTTAATGCTACCATCGTTCGTGCAAATATATTTAAGGGTATCTAAAACTTCCTGTATCGATAACCATAAACTTGCTACCGATTCAGCAGATGCTGTCCATCTAGTTTTTGACAAGTTTCGTAGTTTCAACGAGTTTTCAACTTCTGATAATTTTTCACTTAGCAGAGAATATCTTTTCGTACTACTCGTGAAGAAAACGTATACTTCTTGTAGCACATTGAACGCTTCATTTATCAGTGGACTTGCCTCACAACTGTGCTTCAGAAAAGTGTTCATCCTATGTGCTTGACAGGGCATATAAGGCACTTCGTGACCAACAAGATCGCTTACTATTTTTTGTGTTCCTTTAAAAATTCCTGACATGGACGATGTCACATCATATGATTGAAAAGCCAATTTTTCAATGTCAAGCCCTTTTTCAATGAGACATTTCACCACTTCACCTGCGATTCCTGAACCTGTTTTATCTTTCACTTCTTTTATTTCCAAGAGGCGCTCCTCAACATTCCCTACTTCGGAAACAAATCGAAGACAAATCACTAGTTTGTCTTGATGAGATACATCAGGAGTAGTATCAGCCATTACACCAAAAAATTCAGCTGATTTTACTTTATCTATTATAACTTTTTCAGTGCTTTCGGCAACTAAAGTAATCATCTCATTTTGCGACCGGTTGCTCAAGTATGTTGAATGATACGATCTATACTTGGCATCATCTGTCCATCTCTTTAAAATTCCGGAATGTCTTGCTAGTAACTGAGCAATTTGATAAAAATTTCCACTTTCGAAACTTTTGCCTCGAAAAGCAATTCCTTGTCGCCCTAATGTGCTTACTATATCGATCAGAATCTGAATTACTTCAGTGTTGAAGAGCATATCACGTTCTTCGTGAACAATCTGTATTCGACGCTCTTTACTTATTAAAATATCTAAGTGCCCTCTGTCATTCATAAAATAACAGTAGTTACTCAGTGCTGATTTGTGAGAAGAAGATGAAAAATGCTGCGGTAGTTTGCCTAGCTTGCTTTTAGAGATGCTTTTCATTTTATTCCAGTTTCTCTCTCCACTAGAAATCCAAGCGATGTTTTGCTTTTCCTGTCCAGCTCCTCCAGGGAAGAGGGAACAAACGAAACAAAACGCTGCATCTTTTGCAATGCTATATTCTAGCATTGGATATTCAGCATACCATCCAGAATTGAAACGACGATGTTTCTTTTTTTCCAAGTCTTTGTTAGGGGGGAACAAACAAAGTCTTGGTTGGCATGGGCCAATTTTAATGAGATATCTTCGTTGGTTATCATTTACTATTTTGCCACGGAGGCCTGGATCATGAGAAATATTTTCTTCAATTTCATTCTTCATCACATCTCCTCTCGTTCTATCAACTTCTTTCATCTCCTTTTCTATAACCTCCAATAAGTTTTCACATTTTTGCTTAAACTCTTCAGCAAATTCATATGCTTGAGTTAAAATTAAATCAATACTTACAATTTCACTCTTTTTGAATGAGTTAAGGAATTCCCTTGCCTTATCAGAGGTATCTATTACTCTTTCTAATTTAGCAACACATTTTATCCATGAATTTTCAACTATTGGGAACTCTTTGTTAGGAGTACTACTTTTTGATGTTAATTCTATATCAGATGCAGAAGCATGAGAAAAATTTTGACCTTTCTCTTTTTGAGGTAATGTGTCATTGTTGTCGACTATATTTGATTCATGGGTTAATTCACATACATAAGGTGCCATAAATTCCTCTACATTTGTTGGTTCGTTTGCGGAATCTTTATCACAAGAACTTTCTGTATCACATACTTCGGAAAGAGAAATATCCGCCTGGGTATCATCTAATGCTGATTCCATATGTTTCTAAAACATAAAACTTCTTTATTACTTTTCCTACTTTAATTCTTGACTTTAAATAAAGAATGCAATATAAAGCTATGAACATTTTATTAATTTAATTTTTTACTGAAGGGTCAACACGAGACGAGTAGGATAGTTGACAGCACTTAATTTAATTCTCAATTAATCTGACTTAGAATTACACTAAAATACTAAATAAGCGAGATATGTTTTTGTCTCGATAAGCAAATAGCGGTCATCCCTCTTAAATAGTGGGAAAATATAGTGCACGTTGTAGCTTAAAACTAATTTTTAAATTACTGGTGCGTCGAATACCTCATTATTAGTTCTTCGTTCAACGACATAGCTGATATTTTTCAAATGCGACCGATAAAGAAGAACTTTAATGGTTTTTGTATCCAGGGGTAGTAACTTTCGAAAAGTGTTTAGGGAATTTTGTTTTTCTGTATCATGCAAAACAGTTAATTAAACCATCATTTTGATAACATTAAAGTACAAAGAGTTTATTTTAGTAAAACTTTTTTAAGGATTTTCCCCCACATGGGCATAAATGTTTGTGATAAAAATAGGGCATACATGTTTGTGATAAAAATAAGAATTATAAGTCCAAGAGAGTAGAAACAATTACACGGGTATTTAGTGTCCCCCCCCCCCCCCAAACGTTTTGGTTTTTGAAACGTAGATATTTATATTGCTTCTGAGTGTCTTATTGATATTTTTACTGTTTTCCGAAGTGGTTCTATAAATGCTGAAAACAACTAACAACAATACTTGTATCTTTGGTACAGCAGTACTGTGGACGTTCTGAGGCTTGAAAGAGCAAACTATTGAGTGAACTCAGGCACTCAGTGACTGGCGTAGCTATGATTCCATGTTGGGGGAGGGATTCAATAAAAATTATGAAAACGGTATTAATTAAACTTCAAGATTTATTAAGGTATTCGAGTACACTGTAAAAAATGTATGTTCTTTTTCCGTATAATACAGCTTAATTTTACGACAAAAAACTATAAAATCATTAACTTAACAGTAAGAAACTACAATTGCAAGTTTTATTTTATTACTCTGCATTAGAGCTTAAAATTGGAACTTTGGCTGCCAGTATTATACTATAAAAACGAGTTCATTTTTTGCAGTGTAGGGAAATTATGTATACAAAACGAATAGTTCATTTTTAATTTTTTTTTTTAACTTATGGCTGCGCCACTGACGCGAATCAGTTGCTAGCCGAAAAAGGTTGAGTTACTCACACACAATTACACAGAAAATACACTATTAGTAACTTATTTTTCAATGGCGAATCAACGAAATTTTACGGGATTTTTTTTTCAATACAATTTCTTCATATATTACATGCATAATTTATTGAAAATGATGAAAACTAATTTTATTAAATTCTAAGAAAAAAGCATAATGTCTGAAAAATAATTTGAACAAAGATTAAAATTAATTGATGGCTAAAATTTTTACACAATTTTTTCCAAAGGCATGACGACCTTTAACGAAGGAATTAATTTGTTTCCAATTAGTGAGGTGGGTGGCGAATTTCCCAAATCACACATGTCGCAACAGTGACATAAGAGCCCGGAAAGGAGTTGAAACTGCACATGGAAAAATGTTCACGTTAAACAAGGGGCTCCCAAAATGTATTGCGACAGGCTCTCAAGTGTGGGAGTCCTATGACCATTGATTTGAATCAGTGAGTAAAAAAAAAAAAAAAAATCACTGAAACAAATTAAAAGAGGAAGAAAAAAGATAAATTTAAAACTAACCGTTAATGGCGATAACTCGCTGCTTGAAGCAGTCTTTATTTTCTTTTTTGCAGCATCAAATGGATTTTTTGGAGCTCCAGCAAGTTTCACGGAGGTATGCCTTCCACCGTGGCAAAGTTCCTCATGTTTTCGTTTATAATCGTCATCAAAAGTACTTCCACAAATCAAACACTCAACTTTATACCGTTTACGAATTCTCTTCATTGCAAGCAAAATCAATAAATTAAATAAAACGGATAGACGTATTTCAGTGCTATAATTAAAAGGAAAAACAATATTGAACTAGTTCGACGATTGATTCTTTTCGCAGTGAAGAAAGACAAGAAATGGAACTGAATAAATGAAGCTAAGCAGATAGTATTTTTGAGTACGAGAAATGAGAAGATCTGCTGGTGAAGCAAAAAAAAAAAAAAAAAAAACTGAAGTCGCGGCACAAAATATTAGAGCTCTTAGCGTTCAAAGTGCAACATTTATGCATTGCAGCATTTTCACTACATATTATCCGTGTTGTTTGGGGTCATGCTACACACACCAATTAATTCACCGAAAGGCGGGATGGAAAGAAACGGTTTGGTTTATTGTAAATGACGTCAATAAAAGAATGAGATAATGTATAACAAAAAAAAAAAAAAGAAAGATTGCAGCCGCACTTGCATATTTATATGTATATGAATATTGCAAAAAAATATTTCAGAATTATCTCTGAATGTGCCGAATCGTTGTCCGAATTTGCCGAATGAGGAAGATGTTTGGGAGGTCCCGGTGACCTCCCTGGACCTCCCTTCGGGGCGCTCCTGCCCGAGAGGAGCAGAGCTCGGTGTACAGTAAAGGCCGAGGACCAGAGTAGGACCAACCCTACTTGCAGTAGGGACCTTTTTAGTGATCTGGGTCCAGCCTGAAAAGGGTCGTTCCATGTCAAATGTCCTAGATTCGGAGAAGGTCCCCACTCGACCCTCTTCAATTTTCGTGAAATGTTTATTAGACGTACATATAAGACGTACATGAAGCTATGCCGAATTACAGCTCCATAAGTCATGTGGTTCTGCCAATATAAATTGTTTTGTAAAGGTCTCTTGTTTCGTTTATCGTGACTAAAATGACAGAATCATGAAGTTTGTGCTTTCATTTCTCTCGACCTGATATGATTTGGTAATCTTGATCAACTTTTTCTCTTGGAAAAGCATTTTTAATGATATGTCACAGGTTATGCGATATTAATATGCGCATAACATATATTACTCATCGCGGTTTGTAC
>JAXGGA010013285.1:0-35787 GCA_038373865.1 Uloborus plumipes | reverse complement strand
CAACGCGTGGCCGGGTCAGCAAGTATATACACTGAAGTGACAAAAGTCATGGGATAGCAATATGCAAATTTTCAGATGGCAGTAGCATCGCATAGAACAGGTATAAATGCGCAGTGCTTTTACAGAGCTTTCATTTCTGTTCAAGTTATTCATGTGAAGAGGTTTTAACGTGATGATGACCGCACGACGTGAATTAACAGACTTTGAACGCGGAATGTTAGTTGGAGCTAGACGCATGGGTCATGCCATTTCGGAAATCGTTAGAGAATTCAACATTCCCAGATCCACTGTGTCAAGAGTGTGCCGAGAGTATGAAATTTCAGGCATAACATCCCACCATGGACAGCGCAGTGGTCGACCGCCTGCACTTAAAGATCGAGACCGGCGACGTCTGCAAAGAGTCGTAAATTCTAACAGACAAGCAACACTGCGTCAAATCACCGTAGAAATCAATGTGGGACGTACAATGGACGTGTCTGCTAGAACTGTGCGGAGAAATTTGGATTTCTTGGGCTATTCCAGCAGAAGACCGACTCGAGTGCCTTTACTGACAGAACGACATCGCTTGCAGCGACTCTCGTGGGCACGTGAGCATATCGGTTGGTCCCTAGATGAATGGAAAACCGTGGCCTGGTCCGATGAGTCACGATTTCAGCTGGTAAGAGCCGATGGTAGGGTTCGAGTGTGGTGCAGACCCCACGAAGCCATGGACCCAAACTGTCAGCAAGGCACTGTTCAAGCTGGTGGTGGCTCCGTAATGGTGTGGGCTGTTTTTTCATGGCATGGACTTGGTCCTCTAGTGCGACTGGACCGAACATTGACTGGAAATGCTTATGTGCAGCTACTTGGAGATCACTTGCAGCCATTCATGGACTTCATGTACCCAAACAACGATGGGATTTTTATGGATGACAATGCGCCATGTCACCGGGCCACAACTGTTCGCAATTGGTTTGAAGAAAATTCTGGACAATTCCAACGAATGATTTGGCCACCTAGATCGCCCGACATGAATCCCATTGAGCATTTATGGGACACCATCGAGAGGTCTGTTCGTGCCCAAAATCCTGCCCCATCAACGCTTTCACAATTATGGACGTCTATCGAGACAGCATGGCTCAATATTCCTGCAGAAGACTTCCAACGACTTGTTGAGTCCATGCCACGTCGAGTTGTTGCACTTCGCCGGGCAAAAGGAGGGCCGACACGATATTAAGAGGTATCCCATGACTTTTGTCACTTCAGTGTATATATATATATATATATGAGCGATTCCATACCAAATCACCGAAAAAAAAAAAAGTTGGTCGCACGACCGACTCGGATTTTTTTTTAATTTGGTACACAGATGGATGGTATAGAGGTATGAAAAAGCCCAAAAGGAAAGTTACCTGCTCCACTTATTTTCTGAGATACATGCCATCAAAGTTTGTCCGCCACGTCAAAATACTAAAAAAGTGATGTTATTTAATCATTTTTTATAAAAAATCGTACTCATGCAAAATAAAAGTGTTAGATATCTATGGAAACTAGTTACTCCAGGCATTCTGAAAAAAAAAACTAGAACGTTCATAATGAAAATTGCCAAGGTACAGGGCTCTTTGAAGTTGTCACCACAAAAACTTGATTTTGCAGATTTTGCTAAAATTCAGGCATTTATTACTAAAAAAGGCAAACAAAACCAAAGGTTTTCTCACTTTCTGGTAGTGTACAGGTCCTCCCTGTAAATTGCTACGCAATAAACTTTTTGGGTTTCTCAGTCCTTCTTGGAAATATTTTAGCTTAAAGATAAGCCGTAAGGCAAAAAATGCGTTTTTGGCCATCTTGGCAGCCATTTTTCTCATAAAGGGGGAGCAGTAGAAACTTTAATTTTTTTTTAAACAAGCCACTGATATGTTAGCTATTCACAGGAAAAGAGTTTACTTTTGGTTATTTCTCCCATTAAGATATATCCTGCTGACAGTAAATGCATGTTTTTCGCGACGACCATATGCTTTTGTTCCCCCTCTCATGGACTTAAAATTAATTAAACCAAAAAATAATGATATATTTATTATTAGCTGTATTATCTACCCAATATGTCATGAAATTTAATTTATTAAATCATTGAACAATAAATTAGATAATTGATGAAAAAAAGAAAAAGTATTTCTCTGATGCCTGAGCATTATGCATTCATAATTATAAAGCACTAAATACTTTCTTGAGAAATTAATTAACATAAATGAGCTCTAAATAGTTATATTATAAGCAATACCCAATCTTGTGATTGGGATACTCCTGTTTTTAATTGAAGAATTTCTTGAATATCACATGAATATCAGGAAAATAAATGAGGTCTTTTCGTTTGATGTAGGATATTTAATGACAAAGTTCATTTGATGGGCTACTAACTGAGCATGGTGATAAAGAGCTATTAATTTCAGCATCGAATTCCATTTTACCTTATTATCAGTTAAATATTTACAAAATAATTAAATAAATAATTTAATATAAAGCCATGCTTGAAGAATTAAAATTAGTGCAACTAATTTATTCCCATACTGATCTTTACAAAATTAACATGCGTTGAGCACTGATAAGAAAAAGTTTACTCACTAAAATATTAGTTCACAGATACTATAAAGCATACATTCTATTTTCTACAAAATAATACTGCAACAAAGAACAAGGGTATCCTCCTGTTTATAGCCATCAATCAGGAACATCCAATCACAAGATTGGGTATTGCCTATGAGATAAATATTCGAAGCTCCTTTATTTTAATTGATTTTTCAAGAAATTCTTTAGTACCTACCCCTTTATACCCTTGTTCTTTGTTGCAGTATTATTTTGTAGAAAATAGAATGTACGCTTTATAGTATCTGTGAACTAGTATTTTAGTGAGTAAACTTATTCTTGTCAGTTCTTATCAGTGCTCAACACATGTCAGTTTTGTAAAGATCAGTATGGGAATAAATTAGTTGCACTAATTTTAATTCTTCAAGCATGGCTTTATATTAAATTATTTATTTAATTATTTTATAAATATTTAACTGTTAATAAGGTAAAATGGAATTCGATGCTGAAATTAATAGCTCTTTATCACCATGCTCAGTTAGTAGCCCATCAAATGAAATTTGTCATAAAGTATCCTACATCAAACGAAAAGACCTCATTTATTTTCCTGATATTCATGTGATATTCAAGAAATTCTTCAATTAAAAACAGGAGTATCCCAATCACAAGATTGGGTATTGCTTATAATATAACTATTTAGAGCTCATTTATGTTAATTAATTTCTCAAGAAAGTATTTAGTGCTTTATAATTATGAATGCATAATGCTCAGGCATCAGAGAAATACTTTTTCTTGTTTTCATCAATTATCTAATTTATTGTTCAATGATTTAATAAATTAAATTTCATGACATATTGAGTAGATAATACAGCTAATAATAAATATATAATTATTTTTTGGTTTAATTAATTTTAAGTCCATGAGAGGGGGAACAAAAGCATATGGTCGTCGCGAAAAACATGCATATACTGTCAGCAGGATATCTCTTAATGGGAGAAATAACCAAAAGTAAACTCTTTTCCTGTGAATAGCTAACATATCAGTGGCTTGTTTAAAAAAAAATTAAAGTTTCTACTGCTCCCCCTTTATGAGAAAAATGGCTGCCAAGATGGCCAAAAACGCATTTTTTGCCTTATGGCTTATTTTTAAGCTAAAATATTTCCAAGAAGGAGTGAGAAACCCAAAAAATTTATTGCGTAGCAATTTACAGGGAGGACCTGTACACTACCAGAAAGTGAGAAAACCTTTGGTTTTGTTTGCCTTTTTTTGTAATAAATGCCTGAATTTTAGCAAAATCTGCAAAATCAAGTTTTTGTGGTGACAACTTCAAAGAGCCCTGTACCTTGGCAATTTTCATTATGAACGTTCTAGTATTTTTTTTCAGAATGCCTGGAGTAACTAGTTTCCATAGATATCTAACACTTTTATTTTGCATGAGTACGATTTTTTATAAAAAATGATTAAATAACATCACTTTTTTAGTATTTTGACGTGGCGGACAAACTTTGAGGGCATGTATCTCAGAAAATAAGTGGAGCAGGTAACTTTCCTTTTGGGCTTTTTCATACCTCTATACCATCAATCTGTGTACCAAATTAAAAAAAAATCCGAGTCAGTCGTGCGACCCCCATTCGGTGATTTGGTATGGAATCGCTCATATATATATATATATATATATATACAGGGTGTCCACTCCTATCGTGGACCAATAGCTAATTTCTAAACCGTTAGAGATACGCATATTGTTCATTTAGGAAAAAATCTCCAAATTACGAAAGGAATTTTGGGTCTATTCAATGTTTTTCAAAAAATCAAATTTTGAAAGAGTTACGAAATTTAAATTTTTATACAGCCCCCCAGTCCTATCAATCATATTTAGTAAAACATTCTTGACACTGTAACGTTTAAAACTAAAAAAAAATCACTCTTCTACCACAAAAATTGACCGAGTTATGACGTTTTGAAAAATCAAGATTTTGCATTATTTCATGACGTCATCGAGAGATCACTAAAGGGACCGTATGCGAAATTCTTCAAAATCTTGATTTTTCAAAACGTCATAACTCTGTCAATTTTTATGGTAGAACAGTGAATTTTTTTTAGTTTTAAATGTTACAGTGTCAAGAATGTTTTACTAAATATGATTGATAGGACTGGGGGGCTGTATAAAAATTTAAATTTCGTAACTCTTTCAAAATTTGATTTTTTGAAAAACATTGAATAGACCCAAAATTCCTTTCGTAATTTGGAGATTTTTTCCTAAATGAACTATATGCGTACCTCTAACGGTTTAGAAATTAGCTATTGGTCCACGATAGGAGTGGACACCCTGTATATATATATATATATATATATATATATATATATATATATATATATATATATATATATATATCTATATATATATATCTATATATATATATATATATATATATATATATATATATCTATATATATATATATATATATATATATATATATATATATATATATATATATATATATTATATATATATATATATATATATATATATATACAGCACACGTACATGCGTATTTTCAAGTAGGTTTTTTAAAATATATTTTAAGTACAATCCCGCTTCGAAAAATCTAAAACTTCTTGAAATTACTATAAAAAATGTAAAGGCAAGCCTATTTCTTAAATAATGCGAAGAAAATTATTTTTGGAAATTCACGTTAATATTTAAATTACTCTCTAAATGTTAATTAATTTTTAATAAAATGTTTTTCATCAAGCAGATTTTTGTTATTTCAAAATTTTCATATTTAAAGATAAATAAATTATTTCCTTGCTTTAATCCCATTTTAAAAATTTTAAGCAAAACCACAAACATAATCAACTTTATCCCCAATGCTTCAGTACATTTTCATACTTCCGATATCTTTATAAATTTACCGGATAAACATATTTCCTTATCCATTCCATATTATTGCTTTTTCTCCATTTTGCCTTACAATTGAAAAATGAGAAATATCGGATATTAAAATAGCACTTTTCTTACACGAGAATTTATTTCAATTCATCGATTTATACGACGGTATCGGAAAATAACGCTTACATTGCCCTTAGCTAGCATTATTAAAGCGCAGCAGTGTACTTCAGATTTTCTTTAGAGTTTTTTAATGTTATTAAAAAAAGTGGGGTTTGTTTTGTTGTCTTTCAATTACCTGTTTTATTCTTTAGAAAATTCCTCAAAAAATCTATACAACAAAATGTATGAGTTATTTTTTTTTTTTTTTCAAAGAAACATTTTCGATATCATGGTTATTCAATAATCAATGGTATAAAGTATTAAAGTTCTTCGTTGTATTTATTTTAACAAACTTATGTTATTTGAGGCTGAACAAATGATTTTAAACAAAAACAGTAGAAGGGACGCAATGCAGACAAAAGTGCTAAATCATCTCCCCATAATCAAATAAGTAGAAAGAATACATTAAGTCCGTCTCAGTGGTTCTATTTTGTTATTTAAGATAAAGTAATACGAAGGATTGCCTTTTTTTCATCAAGTTTAAGAAATTTTTAAAATAAATTTTAAAACCTTGATGAGCAGATTTAATAGTTTAATTGTTAAATTTACGTAAAACGTACGTAGAAAATAATGCAAGTGTGTATTTGTTTTAGACTGGGTACTTTGAAAACATCTCCTTAGATCTTTAAACTAATTTAAACATTTATTGTTCCAAAATGCGTGTCTAAAAATTTTGTTTTTAAACCTTTGCAGATTGCAATGTAATTTAGTACTAAAAGCTTTGTGTTATCACAAAATTTTAGTCTTGTTTAATCACTCGTTTAAGTTCACATATTGCATGGATGTTAGCTTTTAGAGCTTTATTTAACAGCAATATAATTAATTACTATTTTTGTGAAGTTTCAAATGTATTTAAAAAATTATTTTCTTGCTAGAGCTGTTTGCGTAAATGAAAACTACAAAAATATATTTTTAAGAAAACCAAAGCAAAAAATAAATAAATAAATAAATATTGGTGTTCATTAACTCCATTCTAGCTTAATGAATAATTCGTTGATTTTCTTGCGGATTCAGAAAGAATAATAATGAGACTATCTAAAAGTTTCAAACTCTCAAAAAGACTCTTTGAAAAAAGTAGTTTTCGCCTATTTCAAAACTGAGTAGAACATTTATGCATCTTCCTCTCCAGTATAGTGCTATGTTTGCTAACTGCGTGACATCCTCCTGTACTGAATTCATTTAATGTACTATATCAATAGAAAATTAGATTTGCTTAGATTTAATTCAACAGCAATGCAATAAACATCACTTGTTACAGGAAGAAGATCATGGTGATTCTTACTTTAAAATCATTTTTAAAATGGCCACAAGACTCCCTTCGGTAAGAAAAAAATATTTAATGAATAATTTTCGTTTCGAAGTTCATGCTACGCAGTCATACAGTTGAAAAACCAAAAAATAGATTTGGATCACCGAATCATAAATGCATTTAAATCTGCTGTTTTTAATGAGTTAGGACGAAGTTTATCCTATTTTCAAGTTTCACGCAAAAGGAAAATCATACCATTTTTCAGAGTGCGGTTTAGACTTTTTTAAATATACTAAGTACCAGTTTTCAAGTTCATTGTTTATCAGAAAAAAAACCCTGAGGAGCATTAGAATTTGAATCCTCTGCGATCTAACGTGAAAATGAGCAAAAATAACGACATTTATTACACGCTATATTTGCACGAACTATATTTATAACACGTAAAACAATAAATACTTACGCATTATTTAGTTCTAAAGAATTAGGAATATTAAGGAAAAATTATACGAAACTTCATTTTTTGTCTTAAAAGTAGAAACAAAGTTTTCCAGTTGAGAAATGTTTAACTTGCATGTATCTTAAAGGCTCTTTCACGAAAAAAAAAAGTAATTACTGCGTCATAAATTGTATTTTGTCAGAGATTAACTTATGATGGGATTCATTAAGCATTTAAAAAAGGTCATAAAACTTGAGAAAAACATAAATTTCCGTCAGTACTTTGTAGCACAGAGCAATTGCGTTGATTATTTTAATGACCGGGAGCTACCAGGATATTCCTTTTTTAGTTTCAGAAAGCTCGGCAAAAAAAAAAAAAATAAATCCTCAACGCAGCAGATTTTACCGTTCTCAATTATATTTCTGATTTCAGACATTTCGTTCCGAGTTTCTTAATTACAGAACCCTTATTTAAGAACGCACGAGATCTCGATTTTTTTCCGTTTACCAACTTTGTATGAATTTAAATACACATAAATCAAGAATCTAATGCAACTTACCCAAGCCTGTTAAATCTGGTTAAACGAGAAAGATGTCATTAGTTAAAACACATTTCTCTTATTTTGTATTATTTCGACGTAGATTAAATAAATAATCCAAACTAAATTGCTGAAATGTCATTTGATAATGATTAGCATGTGAGTTATGAGGATTCTATATTTGATTACTAGTATGCTTTTACTAGTTAAACTTATGTTAATATTATGAAGATGCTGTTTTCCGGCTTGAGTAGTTATTTTTTTTTTTATTTCATAACCATTTCAAAAATCAAAATAACTTGCAGGATATAAATCATGTATTTTATAGTGGAGTGAAAAAGAGTTATGTTATTCTCGCATATGGGAAAGTTGTCGCTTACTAAAACTAGTTCGCATGCAATATGTCAGCTAAATCAAATTAAATCTTTGGATGCCCAACTGACTTTCAAGTTTTTGTATTAAACCAGTTTTTCTGCAAAACTGCCAAAAACGGAATGGTAAACCGTAATATATTTCATTTGAAACTACGAATGCTTCATATTAAATCCTAGCGAATCAAAGGCATAATGTACAGTAAACTAAACGTCCCATTCAATTTCAAGGTTCACTAAAAAAAATGTAATGTTTTTTTACAGTATAATACAGCTAATTTTAGAGTAATTTTATACTAAGAAACTATAAAATGCTAGTTTTACAGTAATAAACCAAAATAGCTAGCTTTACAGTTTATTACTGTTCATTTTAAACTGAAACCTCTGCGTTTAGTATTATACTGTAAAAACATTTTTCTTTGCCATGTGGCCTTTAAATGTGCGTCCCCTACCGACACTCCTTAGTCTGGTTACAGTTGGCATAGTTTTTTTTTAAATCATTCTATTTAGTTTGAATTATTTCAGACTATTGACTCCTTAATCAAATAAAAATAATATGCTGTTTTTACGTATAAACAAAATGAAAAGGAGAAAGAAACACAAATGAAGATTATTTTTGCAAATGGAAATTTAGCTTCCAAGTGTAGCACAGGATGGTGTGTGTGTGTATGTATATATGTCCGGTACATTAGCATTAATTCATTTAAATGATGCTTCAAAAGATATGGGAAAAATGACCAACAAAGATATACCTCTAAATGAGTCAATCGTATTAAAATCAGAAGGGAATCAGAAGAATAAAATTCTTCATCCGAATATGCTGTACTTTTAAAGTTGAAGAGACAACATTTGATGATTGACACCATCAATATGCTCAATACCATATTAAAGAATCTTGCACATTTATTACTTCTTAGTTTTTATTTTCTTTTTTTAACCGTAACTTTTTTAAACGTATTTTATCATTTGGAGCAGGGAATGAAGCAAAAATAGCAAGATACTGCATCAACAAAGAAACTGACCCCTTTAAAGTGAGCTAAAATAAAAATAATATTTCAATCTTATTTCAACATCTGATATTTTATAAGGTAAGAGAGTAAATTTAAATAAACTGAAGCCAAAGAAATTCGCTCATTTCCTGTCACCATGACAAAAAGTGTGTCTCCTTTTGAAAAATTATGTATTTCTAAAGAAAACAGAAAGAACAGTTGATCATTTGTGTTTTCTAAAAATAAAACGTAAACTTTTATTGCGCAGGAAGAAATATGTTTTCTTGCGATGTTGATTTGTTTCAAACAAAACTGCGACGTAAGATTACACTTTTAGAATTTCATTATTTGTGCTGTAAGAAAAATAAACGCCCCAGCAGAAGGTTATATTTACTTCAAAAATTAAAAATTCGGAGTTTTGGGATGAATATAGATTTTTGTAGCAATTTTATTGTAAATTTTATGATATTTCTGTCTTTACGTTTTCAATAATATATTCAAAGCTTTTGAGATGAATTCATAACTTTGCTTGCAAATATTTTTATTTATTGTTTCTTTTTTGCTATTCTCCGCTCAAATTTAACGTCTTCTATGGCGTTTGTGTACTATATTTTAGTTTTTCGAAGCATTTACTGAAAACACAGGAAAGCCATGATATTTTAAGCGAAATGTTTCTGAGAATCTTCATAAAATATTTTGTATGAAAATAAATTCAACAATAGCAGGAAGCTATTTTACATCCTTTATTTAGAGCTTCACTTTGGATTTTCCTGCGCAATAGTGGAAAAGGAAACGATAAAAACTCAATGTCCTTTTACACCAAGTACTAAAATGCGTGTGAGTGCGTTTTTATAACCTAACAAAAGAGTAATTTTCAATACAAAACTTTTATACGTTTTTGCATGCATGTTCTTGAAAATCTCCGTATGAAGTAATTAATTATTTGTTTCAAAATACATGTAAGAATTTTTTAATTTAATGGATTTAAACGCATGAGTTAATTATTTACGTATTTTTCGTTTTTTTTTTCCCTTTAACATTTAAATTAACGAGTTACAACCAATATGCCATGGTAAGTGTGACACAATATTTACTTAAACTATTTAAGGTTCTTTTTTTTTTCTTTCATTTTTCTATAACTTTTTCAATATCTAAATGCGCTGGTATAGAATACACAAAGACAACAGTATTGAAGTCTTTAAAACTAAAAATTTTGTGTACGTGTTTCAGGAATACAGGTTTTTTTTTTTTTTTTTTTTGTTAAAGACAAACTTATCAGTGAAAGAACGTTAAGCAATGACATATGAGTTTATAGAGTACTCTTTTATCTACAATTTGAAGTCTTCTGCATCGAAGAATGAGCTCTATCTAATTCTAAAACACGTTTATCTGAAAAAGAAAAACTCGTTAACAAATAATGTTGTTTAAAACACTTTATTGTTATTATTTGCTTTGTTTTAACTTTCTGATTATTTGTAAAAAGGACATTAATTTACAGTAACTTTATGTATTTTTTCTAGTCGTGTTACTACTAAAACCTGTCTTGACAAATAAAACTAAGGTAGGACATAAATGTGCGCTCTGTTTTCTGAGTAATCCAGTAATCAAAAAAACAATAATAGAGAGTCATAAATAATATTGCTTTCTTCTTTTCTCTTTCATTTCAAATCGATATATACACTGTAAGAATGAATACATACACTGCTCAAAACAATAGGGGGCCACATGGTTTTAGCAACATTATGCAAAGATGTATACCAATAAGTAACATAAAATGAATCGTTCCTAATTTAAAGACTACCAGGAAACGGAAGAAGAGAATTTTATGAACAAATTAAAGTTAATGAGGCCAAAAACAAGAAAAAGGAGATAAGTGCGGAAATCGGGATGTTGCAGAAGCGTCCATTTTATTGCCGCAACTGTGAATTTCGATTGCGCAGTAGTGTTTTTAAAATTTTTTTTGAAGACAAGGTTACTTGAGACTGTCTCGACAACGTGATTTACCGGAATCCATGCCATGGCGTGCTATAAGCAGGCTGGAATCCGGGCAAACGCAAACTCTGCTCGAACGCAGAGAGCTCGTTTGGTGATGAACATGCTTGAAGCTAAAAAACATACAGCGTATGGAATGGCCAGCGTGCTCTACTGACCTGAATTCAATCAATCATGTTTGGGACATGCTCGGACAATGCATTGCTGAGTGACAAAGGTTATACTGTGACCTGTTACTATCCGAGACTTGGAGATTGCACTTCTTGAGGAGTGGGATAGTACTTCTTAAATTCAGACCCATAAGCTTATCGCATCCATGCCAAACAGGTGTGCAGCAGTTTTAGCTGTTCAAGGAGACCACACGCCTTTTTAAAACACATGCAACATGTCTAAGCAGTACCTTTTTTCATCTTTTACATGTAACCAAAATGTTGCCTAAAACCACCTTTTTATGTTTTTTCCACATTTTCAAAGAATTAAAGATTAGTTCCAATATTTTTAGGTCTTTTTTACTGTATTGTGCATTGATACAAGCGTACTATCCATTGTACGCCAATCTGCGGTTGTCTTGCACGGTTTTCTTCACTTGTTTGCTTGCTCCCCTAATTGTTTTGAGCAATGTACTTCCATGAAATGTGAAAACATTTTCATGTTTTCCTACAGCAGAAAAAAAGTTTTTTTTTTTTTTAAGTTTTAAAGTGCATAAAGCTAGTTAAAAAATTGCATTGTACTTTAAACTGTAGTCTAGCAAAGAAATCAAATTATATTTTATGAATTTCCTGAGAATATTTGTACTGTCTCTTGCTTCCATTAGTAAAAAATCACTGTCCAGCACTCAAATATATGTATTTGGAAAACTAACACATACTCAACTTTTTGTTTATTGTTCGTACAAACATTAGCGCATAACAAGCATTTGGTCTTATTATTATTATTAAGAGTAAAACAATAAAATATTAAATTAACTTCAATTAACTAACAAGACGGGCTTACAGATTAAAGCACCGTGTTGTAATGTTTTCACAACCATTGCAACTTCAAGCACTGACACTGTAGCTTTATTAATAACACATCATATTTTTATTGATTGCGTAATGAAAGGTTCAGACACATCAGCAGGACTTTCAACTTTAGATTCTTGCTGCATTCCCTTCTTGAGAATTCGGTAGTTTCTATTTGCTAGATTCCTTATATAGTGTAAAAATCTTAACTAAAGCAGTGCTGATTTTTTTCCTCTTTGATTTAAGTCTTGTCAGACATTGCAGAACAATTGTTTTGTAGCTCAGCAGATAGGTTTGTTAAAATTTTCCATTTAAGAAAAGGGAAGTCGTGTGATGTCACATACCTTAACAACCGTAACGTCATAGCTTTGCTCTAAAATATATTTTGCATAAACTTGTTGTGCATAAACTTGAATTTTTGACCTATTTACCCTCAAAGAATATTGTTTAAAGGTGGTTCAATTACCTCGATAGGTTATTACCTATAATGAAGCGTATCACACTACCTTTTTCACAAAGTGAATTGCCCCACCCACAAACTTCAAGCACCTAGGCAATATGAACGCAATCAACATTGCTTGGATTGTTGGAATGTTCTCTTATTGTTTTTCTTTTCAAATAAATCAACAAGATAATATACCGATCGTTGTTCATGTTAATATTCTTGAAATTCTAAATTGAAATCACACGTTAAAAGACACATTTCTCTTTAGATATTCATTAAAAAATGTAATTATCAGTTAAAATCTGTAAAACGTTAGCATAAGCTATTAAAGTCACTTATCTTTATAGCATTGCTTCTACCAAAAAGGCCCACGAACACACTAAGTGGGTACAATTACGAAACATAGAAATTGACTTTTGATTCAGCGGAGCGTCCAAGTTTGATCTACCCTAAGTAATATTTTTTGTCTCGGTATTGAACACATGTATCACATAAGATACGTTCGTCACTGAGCAAAAAAAAAAAAAAAGTTTATAGATACATTTAAAATGTATTTGCTTTACATAGAATTATAGTTATGTTCTTATAAAATGCATGTAATGCAGTGAAACAATAAATTTATAAATTTAACCTCTTCGTATAGTTGGTTCCAACAATGATATTTCTTTAACGGCGGAATTGCCCTAAATATTCTAGCAAATAACGCAATAAAGCAAGATAACGACACCAGTTTAAATTTCCTGACGAAAATCGAAGCAGATTTCTTCCATAATTCTGTTCTACTTTACATTAACTAACGACAATAACTGCTTTGAAATTTTTATTGCTGATACATTTCACTATGATACTAAATTGTTGAGTATGAAATAAATTTTCAAACGTCCTTGGTTTATAAAAGTTTATTATCAAACATTGTACTTCAAACATTTACATTACAATTATATGTTTTGATTTACAAATTTTACAACAATGAATATGCCGCTTCCAGTCTTACATCACAGTTATGTACATCCTTTGTACATAATTCCAATAACAAAAACGATGAAGTCTTTAATCAAAATGTCTTTGTAATTTGTCTTTACATAAATAGGGTTTTTGCAATTACTTCAAATTACTTTTATTACTGCAAATTACTTTTAAAAAAAAGCATTACATGATCGTTTTAATAAATTTCAAAACGCATGAAAAGTTAACATCCACAGCATTAATCAATTTTATTGATTAAAAATAAGCTAAATAGTTTTCGAATAAAAAAAATCACTTAGCGTCGACACTAGTGATCTCTGAGAACATAATTCGAGAAAAACATTATTTATACTTTACATAATTAATTAAATATAATTTACGTAATTAATTAAATATAATTTACGTAATTAATTAAATATAATCTAGTTTAATCTATATATATAAAAGAAAGTCGTGTTAGTTACACTACTTATAACTCAAGAACGGCTGTACCGATATGGCTAAAAATTGGTGGGTAGGTAGCTTAGAGCCAGGAGACGGACATAGGCTATAATTTATGTGTGTCAGTTACATAAATAGAAAAACTGTCTTATTGACTAAGCCTTTTTACTACGCCTTTTTTGACACCTCCATGGCTGAGCGACATAAAGCACACGTTCTGGCAGCTACCAGTGCGCAGTAAACAGGCTGTAAGTTAGCGGGGCGTTGAGTGTTGACTTTTTCGTGAAATAAATTATAAACAAACACGTTACTTCCCTTGACATTTATATGTGATATGCTGTCAGAAACGATTGCTCATTCCTAGGATCCCGATAATCCCAACCGATATGCCGTTTGAAATTAAAAGACTTCAATTTCCGATCCGTCTTGCATTTGTCATGACCTTTAACAAATCACAAGGCCAATCCTTAAAAGTTTGTGGTTTTGAATCTAGAATATCACCGTTTCTCCCATGGTCAATTATATGTGGCATGTTTACGGGTTGGAAAACCATCTGTGTTGTTTCTTTTTGCGCCTGATAATAAAACAAAAAATGTTTTTCAACCCAAGGTACTTTAGTGAAGAGCAACCAATGTACTAAAATACAGAAACAATAATGAATGATTAATGTAAGTACTTAATTTTTTTTTGTATTTTCTAATAATTAAAAACTTAATAAATTCAAAAATTTTCTTATTTATTGCCTTTAAGGCGGAACAGAGTTCGCCGGGTCAGCTAGTTAAATATAATTTACGTAATTTACTTTAAAAGAATTTTTCTTCATATACTACAATCGAGCAAGTTATTTATAATGGTATGTCTACTGATTCGTTTTTATTATTCAATTTAATAGAAGAAAGTTAAAATATGGATATAAGTCTTCTAAATTATGAAAAGTAATGATTTATATTTCTTACTTGACAACAAGCAGCCGTTACAAAAACCTCATTTCAGCGTTTTTGTTGTCGATAAAGGGAATTAAATTAAGATTGGCAACCAACTAATTCTTTATTCTTTTATTTTATTTTTCTCTGTCTTTAAATGTGTCCACTATTATCGCCAGTGAACATAAAATATCTTGGTGCAAAATATGACGTTGATTAACATTCCAGAAATCGGGTTTATGTTGTCCTATGCACTTTTGAAAAAAAAAAAACTAATCTGACACTTTTTTACTTTTAATTATTCAATTTAAATGAACTAATTAGAATTTTTTTTCATTTTCATGGAATTTTGTATTATTCTTGTTTAGGCAAAATAATATTAGAGCACTGTATTAGAACGATGTACGTATTACAGACGATTACATATTTGAATCGCTGATTAAAGCTTTATTGGTTGAAGAAGGCTTCGACTAGTGGTGTAACCATATGAGCCTGAGTTAAAAGGACTTCAGAATAATACCCTAAGTGAGAAAAGTACATGACGAACTTTTTTTTTTTTTTTTGAATTATTAAGCCTCAGCTGAAAAGATTGTTCCTAATATGAATGTTGTTTTAAGATTTTGTTTATACTTTTGTATAGTAAATTTTATTTTTCACCCATGGGTACTTTTAACCCAAGAAAAAGGGAAAATATGAAACCATATCAAGAGAAAATGTCTTGATGTCAAGTACTTAATATCGATGGTGCTGTAAAATAAACTAGGCTTCTGATGTAGACGAACTTCTAATATTTAAATTCCATAATTTGATTTATCATTCAAAAGTAGTTACTGAGAAAGAAATTTAGCGCACCATTAAATCTAAGCAGATTTTGAATGAATTAATTCTATAATTGAACAGTTTCAATAAGTTACTCTCCGATAAAAGAAGATAATATCTATGTTTATCGGAAAAGATGACCAGATTTTGCCTAGATTAGTCATTTTTTTTAAACTTAGTTGTAATTGGTTTACGTTTTTTCTCACTTTCTTTAATAAAAGTCATGCTGCCTCATTTTGCAATTTTTAAACAAATCTGAACTTTTTCTAAATAATGTAAACTCTAATACAGTTGAGTTAAATAAAGTACCATGAAATAAATCACAATATAAAAATAATTTTTACCAATTTAACGTAATATTTATTCACGTGATTAAAGCTGAATATAAAACAAAAGCACTTATGTTGCTCAAAGCATCCAATCACTCTTAATCAAGCACCAAATTATTACAAAATATTAAATTTTGTGTTGAAAGTTTTTATTAATGATTTTCTTCAATGAATTATGCATGAGAATGTCGTGAACTGTAAAAAACGACCAAAAATTGTGTCCATATATCATTCGTTATCGGCACACAAACCACACTTGGAGCTCATTTGTCCTATTCGGAATTTGACAAATGACGATTGGGAACCTGGAAGAAGACCAAAAGAAGAATTAACAGCAGCATTCATCATTTCGATAAAAGTCTAATTATGTTTTTGAGGACGATTTTACGGAATCAGCAGTAATATTTTCAACCACACGAGGTCATATTTGCTTTGCGAGTTTGTTTTGATTGCAGTATCTCTCATCTGTTATATGTTCTGGGTTGATTCTTATGTTAAAAATATTTTTGTAAAAGTTTATTTCTTTAAAGCTACTAATGGACAGATTAAATTTAGTTCTTTTAGAAACAAGTTGATTGCTTTAAACCGTAAAAATCATTTGCTTTAGCTCTTAGTGTATTACTAAATTTAAGCATGAATTTGTTGATTTATTGAAATAATAAACATAGAAAAATAATTTTAAAAAAACGGACAACTTTTATACAACTAAAATATTACAAAATAAATATTTTCCATTTTCTTTCTTTAATGGGGGGGGGGGGAGATCCTGCTTTAGAGGGTTCAAAGAGGGTTTTTTTCTTGGGGGGGGCGGAGTTTTTAGGATAAGGAAGCAGAAGCAAATCTTGCGAACTTTTAAAATTATTTTATTACATGTCGGAACATAGGAAAAAACATTTTTTAGAGAAAAATATTCACATTCAGCAGGTTTTTATGCACGTTCGTGCAACAGCAGTTTTATATATATATATATATATATATATATATATATATAATATATAAAATTCTCGTGTCACAGTTTTCGTTGCCATACTCCTCCTAAACGGCTTGACTGATTTTTTGATGAAATTTTTTGTGCTTATCCAGTATCTATGAGAATCGGCCAACATCTATTTTTCATCCCCCTAAATGTTAGGGGTAGTCCACGCCTAAATTTTTTTTTGTTCGCACATAACATCTGATCTACTGAACCGATTTGGACGATTTTTTTTTAATCGATAGGAGATGGTGTAACTTAGGTACCATATACTCATATGACGATATTTGTTCACAAGAAAAAAAGTTATGATCGAAAAACTAACATTTCATGTCATTTAAAACAATATGTGTTATCGTAAATCCTTACTTCAATGAGCGACCCGATGGTCAAGTGATTATGCGCGTCAGGTTGAAGTTCCTGATGGAATGAGATCGAATCTAGGCCCGCAAGGATTTTTTCGAACAGCTGCATGGTTTTTTTTTTTTTTTTTGAATGATTTTAATGATTGTAATGTCCTTATGCAGGTACATCCCCTTATGGGGATCTACCCCACATTTTTTTATAGTACAAAATGACAGCTTTGGTCGGATCTTTGTTAAAATTGACAATGGGGTCCTTCGATGCTGTAAAATTTTCTTATGGACGTTTGCGCCATTTTTGGGGGCTTTGAATCGATTGTGGCAATAAATGGTTTTTAATTTGCGGCACTTATATTATTTTTTCAAAAATTATATACACTATCAATTATATTATGTTAATTTTTGTACCTTTAAAAATTTTTGTATTTTATACCTTGCATTTACGTCAAATTCAAGGTAAAATTAAAAGTCAAAAATTCTGAAAAAGATAAATGTATGTTAAAAATTAAAGTAACTATTTTTTGTGATTTTCATATTGGTTGTGACCAAAACACATCATTACAACCAAATAAAATGTATCAAACACCACGAGTGTTGAGTTATTAGGCAAAATCTGCTGTGTAAAGTTTTTTTTCACTGCGAGAGGGGGGGGGGGTATGAACGACCATTAAAGCGACACAAATTTTTAAAAAATAAAGGTTGGATCTCCAATTATCTTGCTTCGTAATTTGAACCCGCCCCGGCTGTACAACGGTACGCGATTAGTCATTCAAAAATTAATGAAAAACGTGATCGAAGGCAGGATTTTAAATGGCAAGTTCAGAGGTGAAAATATATTCATACCACGGATTCCTATTATACCTACAGATGTGCCAATTTAATTCAAACGTGTTCAGTTTCCGATTAGATTGGCATTTGCAATGACTATCAACAAATCCCAAGGTCAAACGATGTCTGTTTGTGGCTTAGATTTGAGAACACCATGTTTTCCACACGGACGTGGCATGCTCTCGAGTGGGTAAACCATCCAGTTTGTTTGTGTTAGCTAAAGATGGACTAACAAAAAATATTGTTCACGCTATAGCATTAAGAGATTGATATTGTTTAATAGTGTTACTGTCGTAATTGTTTAATTAATAATATATAATTTTAAGGAATCAATTATATAACTTAAAAATAATGTTTGCCTTTTGTTATTTTTATATTCCCTCATCGTTCACAGCGCTCCATGCTTATTTCACGCATATACCATATTCTTACATACATACAATATACACAATCTACCATACATACATACATACTTACAATAAGTAAGCTATTTTTTGTCTAAACTAGAAATTACTAGGAAATTATTTATATGGCAAAACAACGTTTGCCGGGTCAGCTAGTATATATATATATATATATATATATATATATATATATATATATATATATATATATATATATATATATATATATATATATATATATATATATAACCACTTTTTTCCCATAAGTAAGGAAACATTCAAATCAAATATTTTTTATGTATTTTCAGTTAATAATAAAAAAAAAAGATTTATGAAAATTAAAATAATTTATTTATTTATTATATTTTATTTTATTTTTTTGTTTCTGATGAAAAGTGCGAGCTCTATCTGTCCCGCCTACTGAAAACAGCATTTGGGAAAAAGTTAGTTGAAAAAAAGTTAGTTATGTATTTTGCAGATAACAGCTTTAAAAAAAATTACTACGTATTTTTAAAATTTCCTTTTATTGACATTGTTCTAATTTCAACGGATGAAATAAATATAAATAATGAAACATTAAGTTAGACTTGATTTGCCACAATACCTTTTCTCATATGTTGATGATAATCTCTATCACATTCTGCTTCTGACATTTCATGGCTGTCTGTGGTATTTCCACCACCTTGAAAGCAAGCTTTCTCACCACTAGAACTACCCTCTTCATCTGAATTCCTGCGGAGAAAAGAGAAGAATCAAAAGAATGCTACATACCTTCTATGCATGTATCATTAGCCTTATGAAATTCTCTATTTATTATTTAGTTTTTACAGATTTCCCTTTCTCACCCATCTTGCGTGTAGGACAAATATCCCACTCATGTAATGTGATTATCGGACTGCTTGCCTGCAAAGATGATATAACATTAAAAAAACTTTATGCACTTATCAAGCGTGTGTTTTTAAGCATTATATACACTGTTTAAAATACACGTTTTTTTCCTGGATTTTTCCCGTATATTTGACTTGACCGTTTGATTGATCACAAGTATTATAATCGTAAATATAACCGGTATATTTGATAACCGTTTTATTCACAAAGCGGTTTTTTCTAGTTTTCCGCTACAGCCATGAACGGTTTCAAGCGCCGGCCACCTCGTCTAGTGGTCAGCGACGTCTGACTGGGATGCGGTGGCCCCGGGTTCGAGTCCGGGCTAGGCCATGGGCGTACTTTCTCTCTCTCCTGTCATTGCCCTTTCTGTGTTTGAAAGTGAGTTATGAATGGATGCCTACCCTATGAACGGGTCCTTATGGCATGTGTGTTGAGCTAAAATCAGTCTTCCACCTAAATGGTGCTCTTAAAAACGGAAGACGTATCCTTCCTGCCTTAAATCGAGCAGATTTTATTTACTCGGGCTCGGATACCCGAGTGGTATTAGAAACAACAACAACAACGGTTTCAAGCAGCAAATTTGATATGCATTTCTCTTCATATGGCATTGATCTTCGCTCGGAAATAGCTATGTGGTAGAAGCTTTCTCTTCTAAGCGAGATATCATGTGTTCGAATCCCACCGTTGCCTTGAGTGTGATTTCCTCTCTATGTGCTGTAAATATTCCTTGTATGTCCACAAACTTTGAAAACTTTTTTTCTTATGGTGAAAAACCGTCGTGATTGCGGATATAATTCTTAATCTTTACGAGAAAACATTATTCTTGATTGGAAAAAACCCTTTTATGTTTACGGATATATTCCGTAAATTTCAAGGGAAAATTATGTCCTTGTGCGGTAAAAAGCAGTTGTATTTTCGGATATAATCCGTCGGCCACCTTGTCTAGTATTCAGAGAAGTCTGACTCGGATTGCGTGGCTCGGGTTTAACCCATTAATGCCTGACTTTTTTTTCAAAGATATTTTGCATACTGGTTACAAACAGTGTTTAATGGACAGAAAAAATAATAAAAAAAATATTATGCAAAAAATATTTTTTTTTAATTAAGGAAGGAAAAAACGTCCCTTAAAAGTTACGGTAGACCCCAGAGGGTACATGCATTTTTTACTAAAAATTTTTTCTTCCTAGGTTATAATATGTAATAGACATTTTATAAAAAGAAATAAAATCAGCAATTAACATAAACTGGGAAGCCGGAAATAACTTTGAAAACTTAGCTTTTTTTCTTGAGCTTGTGAACGATGCAATTTTTGATAAAGATCATATTAAAACTGCTACAAAACACACTTTCAATGGTTATGTGCTGCAATCTGTTAATAACGAATTGAAACAATACCAAGGTACTAATTGAACACTATTATTTGGTTGAAATTTTCATTTTGGGGAAATTCTTTCTTTTTTGGACCGTCCCTAAAAAGGGACGCTAGGCATTAATGGGTTAAATCCCAGCTCGGGCATGGATGTACTCCCTCTCTCTCTTTCTCTCTTCTATCCTTGACTTTTCTCTGTTAATGCATGTTGTGAATGTCTGCCTGCCTTAACGGGTCGATTGACATGCATGCTGAGCTAAATCGGACTTTTACGGTTTTGCACAACCAACCTAGTTGCGAGTTTAAAACCGTAAACTTTACGGAATTATTTAAGGGTACGTTCTGTAAGTCTAAAAATATACATTGTTTGTATAAACATTTTGTAGAACACGACTGCCTCGTTGGACATCTTCTTAAAATCGGTGTGTACTCGGATCCTTACTGAACTCTTTGCGAAGATCACGTTTTCATCAATTCTCAACATATTATACACTTCAGAGTACCCCGTGGGACTTCCTTGACTGAGCGTTACTGGGAAGCAAGAAATCAAAGGAGACAATGACTTTTCCTTTTTTATTAATATTCACCGTTTTTACTTAATTTGATATTTTTTAGCAATTTGCAAAGTTCTCTACCACTTGAAATTTAGAAGAAAAAAAAGAACATTATTTGCACTTTTTATCAAACTTGTTCTGAAGTGTAAGAAATTATTAGATTTAGTTTAGAAATTGTGTTTACTTTACTTACGCTTGCTAATGTTTCAAATTACTTGCTAAAAGAGAAATATACTAATTAATATGTATGTTATTACTTGTCACAAAGTATTTCTAAAATCCAAACACTTCCAAAATAAATTAAGGAATTCTATCCATAATTTTAAATCATTAAACAGTAAACAATTAGTCAGTGATAATTTGATGGTATAATAATTTGCTTGTTGGCTTGCCATTGCTCTTGTTGTAGACTCAGCCGAGAAAAAGATGCAATTTAGACACAACTTTTTTTTTTTCCGACTAGCTTTTGCAACTACAGCTGTTTCACTTTATTGTTGCTCTCAATATATTTTTTTTAATTTGAACTAGTTAAAACTTTCCTCTGAGGGAAAATTGCTTATTTCTTTAGTTCTGATGAAAGTCATATTTAGTTGAACTCTAAGATTATCGTAAAAAGTTCCTCGGAAAAAAATAGGCTTCGAAAATAGAAATTAATAGTTTTTTTTTTTTTTTTTTTTTTTTTGCCCCAAAACTCAGTTAACATTATTTTCCGAGATCACTTATGCGTAGAATGTTTTTTGATTAAACAGTTTTGTTCAAAAAAACACAGCACTAAAAAGCAAATTTTCTAGCAAAAAATAAGAATAATAGCAGAGATTCTAAATATAGTCTTTGTTTTATTTTTTTCAAGTTCTATGAAGCTGAAGAAAAAACGTTTAAAATGAGAGTAAAATGAAATTTATCCATAGATTAGACATTGAAGCAACAAAACGAATTTGATGCATTGATTTAACGCATGATTAAATTCAACTTAAATGCGGAATTTGCTAACCTTTTTATACTATTAACTTTAAGAGTATGTTTCTTTTTTTCCCTTTTTTTATCTGGTAAAATAAATGCTGAACAAAACGCGTTATTATTATTTTTTTTTAACTTACGACTAAAATGTTTTTTTTTTCTTATTCCCATCTTAATATTTTTTTAAACGGCAAAATAGTCAAAACTTGTTTCAGAAAGTTGGACAGGAGTTCCTGGGATTTGTAGCTTTACGAGTAACAAGTGGTGTGCAATATTTTTGTTTGCTTTTATTTATTTACTTTAGTCCACTTACTTTAAAGTTCAAGGTAAGAGGTATTTTTATGATTTTCAGCTGAAGCTTTTCATGTATGTCTTACTTGTCTGTTATATGATTAAAAACTCATACTGAGAAATTTTAAAGGCTTTTTTTTAAATATTCTACTTGAGAGTTTGATTGAACTACACATACATTTTTTTAAAAAGAAGTATTGCTTTCTATTATTTTATTTTATTAACAAACTGTTTAAATATAGTATATAAAAGGGGTTTAAATGAAAGTGATTTGCAGTAAAGTTTACATCACGAAATCCCTCACACTTAAAATTTTGAATGAACACAGTTCAAGTTTCCAAGACAAATTTCTTTTAAATAATTCATCGTATGCTTATGAGTAGTTTGCGTTTTCTGCAAATGCAATTAGTTAATTAGTTGTTAGAGTACATTTTGTCGAGTAACGATGAAAGTGCAGTGACTTATCGCACATATTAATTTATGTTTTTGATTGATAAAAATAGTTTCACTTAAAAGTTTAATGAAACAACTCCAAAAACAAAAAGAGTCAGAAAGGACTAACCTCTTTTTGAGTAGATATTATTCAGGCGCATATAGTAGGTGCTGGAGCGAGGGGGGGTCTAATATGGTCAAGTGCTTTTTTTAGCTTTTGCCGTTTTGTTTAATCGAAGTCATAGTACAGTGGCCCCAAACATTTCAATAGAAAGAGCACGGACTCATGTCCTAGTTTAATGAAAATTGGCATTCAGTTTCTCAGCCTCACAAAAAGTACTTTCCATTAGACAGGTCGGGGGAACAAAGAAGCCAAGGAGTATCTCTGGGAATGAGCCCACGTCATAGTACAGTGGCTCCAAACATTTCAATAGAAAGAGTACGGACTCATGTCCTAGTTTAATGAAAATTGGCATTCAGTTTCTAAGGCCTCTCAAAAAGTACTTTCGATTAGACAGGTCGGGGGAACAAAGAAGCCAAGGAGTATCTCTGGGAATGAGCCCACGAAGCAGTCATTTCCATTGAATTTTTTCCCGTGCTGTAGCCACGGTTCTATGACATTGCCTAAACAAAATTTAAGAACTACAAAACACCTGAACACGTCAGTATCTCACTCCTTCTAATACTATTGCCTGAATGTTATCTGCTCTAACTTCGTCTTTTCTACCTCAGCGTGTTATAAAAAAATGCTTTTACAATAGTTAATTTTCTAATTGTTTCATCGGAAGATATGAGGTGTATTATTTCTGAACCGGTCACATTATCTAGTGGTCAGAGTAGTCTGACCGTGATGCGGAGGCCCGGGTTCGAATCCCGGCTCAGGCATGGATGCACTTTCACTCTCGCCTTCCTTGTCCTTCCCCTGTGTGAATGACTGTGTTGTGAATGGTTGCCTGCTTATTGTGCATGTGTGTTGAGTTAAATCGGACTTACACCTTACTGGTGTTCGTAAAAACAGAAGCCCTACATATTATTTCTGAAATTCGTTCTCATTTTCAAAAGTTCGCAAAATGTATCCCACGTTTACATTCCTACTGGGGCTTTAAAACAATAACTGGAAAAGGACAAATTGGATTCCTACACTATTGTACAGAAAACTTTTTTGGACACTCAAAATAAGTATAAGTTTCGATATGAAAAATATGTTTTTCTTAATATCATAACGATGTCTCCAAAAATACGTTTGGAATTCAGGTTTATGAAGTAAATAAAGTAGGATATTCAGACTTAAAATGTAATCCTTGTCTACTGCATGCATTTAAACTCTGCTGCTCCCCATAAATGCATAAGTAATGAGATGTCAATACCCGTGATATGCAGATGCGATCTCATGAAACTTTAATATTCAGCTTAAGCTCGATTGCAATCAAAGTTCAGTTGGAGGAATTCGGAATAGTTTTCCTGATTAAGAAAAATATTTCTTACAAAGCTATCGGCAGCATAAATAGCTATTGTTTTTAAAAGGTGCTAGTTATTCCTATTTTTATAATTTTAACGTAAACTGTAAGGAGTTATTTTTTTCATTTCCTGGACATAATTCCCCTTATATTTGCTAATTCTCGTCTTTAATCAAAGTCATACTTAGTTACTGTACACCTCTTAAAGTTATTCCTAAATGTTCAGAAATTACTTCTATCACTTACTAAAATATTATCATTTAGGAAATTATAAACTTTATAAAAAAATTAGAGTTTCCTGCATTTGCTTTTCTTTATGTTTGATCGGCGATTTGTTTTTGAGTGGAAAAGCAATCGATTCTAAACGATTGGTAGTAATGTTTCATTTTTTTTTTCTAATTCACTTTTGAAAACTTTTTTTTAAATATTTTTTTTTAGAAAATTATTGAAATCCTCTCAGTTTTCTCCGAAGCACATTTCCTAACCTCACTCTTTATTCTCTATAGCTGTACATCGTGTATATCCTACATAGAGATGCTAATATTAAAATACCTATTGAAGTACATTCTTTGTTTAGTAGGCAAAAATAAAAAAAGCAATATGCTAATTAGAAAATTCCTAAACACGTTATCAGTTAGCTTATAAAGATTCACACACAAAAAAAGACATTTTCCAACTTCTTAAGCATTTTTTTATTTTTTTTTTATCTTACATTATTTTCCCTATAGCAATACGTGTAAAATATATTACCTGACTTTACTTCCTGTTGTCTTTATTTTTTTTAATTTTCTTTTATTTTATTATTTTAAACTAAGAGAACTTCTTTTTTTTTCTGACTTTTTTCAAAACATGGATATATAGCTCCAATACGCTTTTTTGAAAACAACTTAGAAATTAATTATATTTCTTAGTAAGTAATGCAGCACGGAAATGATTTTTTTTTTTTTTTTATTCTCCTCTTTTATACTTTTAATTTATATTTATTAATTATTTTTTTCTTTTCTTTAAAGTATTTAGATGCTGTTATTTTTTTTTATTAAAATCCATATCCAAACATAGCTATTGGATTTTTTTCAATACATTAGAAAGAACTTAGTTTTTTAGTACTATAGTTTTCACAATATATTAATAGGCATTTATTCGATATTACCATACTGTTCCATTGATATTTTAGCAAAGCTACAGTTAAATCTACTTTCAAGTTTGTTTAAAATTCACTATAATTTTCGAATTTTAATTCCAAAATATTTAATTAGTTTTGACATTTCATTCTTCCTACACAAATTATGCGAGGGCAATAGAAGTATTTTTTTAAGTCTTCTCCTAGCAACATGTCCTTGCCAAGACGAAATTAATATTTAGTTCACAGGTTAAATAAGATACTAAAATATTAAATTTTTCTAAAGAAAACCTTTAGCACTGAGACAAAATTATCTAACAAAGTAAAAATGGTTTTGAAAACGTTATAAATCTAAAAAGGCTACATACTATGTTGCTGCTTGCTAGATGAATTTCTTTTTTGATAAATAGTGAAGATAAGTTTATGTAATCAGAATCTAAAGTAATTAGGAAGTTTGCATGCGATTCACTCATTTTCTCCTTACCGTCGCTTTCTTTCCTACGGCAACGGCAAATTACAAATATGAAAAAAATGAGTTACTGATTACCATTTTCCTGACTACATACTTTAGCAGCCAACATAGGTGATTTTCATTAAAATGCGTGCCGTATAAAGCGAAAAATTGTTTTTCCTTAAATTACTGTAGTCTTGATTCTTTTTTTTTTTTTTTTTAGAAATGCTATACGAGCAACGACTAGCATGTCCGTCAGTATAGATTCGCCGTTGTTACAATTGAACTTTTAAAATTGTTTTACATTAAAACAATTCTACTTTCGATGTGTTATGAACAACTATGTTTTAAAAAAACGCAAAAAAAAAAGCCAAAACATTGCATAGACTTCTTTTGAGATTACAAGGCGCCCTTTTTACAATGCAACAAGATTTGTGTGTGTGTGTTTTCGTTCAAGCGTGTTTGCTTGTTTATGTGTTAGATGGAGTTGCGTATAGTACTCCTCTGAAAAGTTGGCCTTCGACATTGACAATATTTACCTTTTTTATGCAGTAAGAAAGGGTAATTGCCTTGAATTTGGTTTGGACAGTTTTGAAGAACGACTATGAAAGTAATCCAACTCAATCCAAGGCCAATGACCTTCTCTGTGAATTGAAAATGAAGTCAACATTGTCAGAATTGGGGTTCAGCTTACCACATGAGCACTATTTATGCAAAAATAGGTAAGCTTATGAATTTAAGCTCTGCATTGGAAATAATAAGTTCAAAGTATATGTCTGATGTAAACACATAATTGCAGTCTATTTTTTTTTTTATTATGTAAACAGTTTATTTGACTGTACTATGTCTAAAATGCAAAAGTAATTTAATACGCTGTACGTCTTTGCGAAACGGAAATGCATTACATAATTGGAGCGTTAAAAATTGACCACCTCTCTGCATAAACCACCTCCGTAAGTTGAACCAAACTTTACACACTGATGGTTCTTAATACATTTCTAATGGAGACCAATCTCTCTATATTGACCCCAATATAACTTGTATGTTGATCACTAAAAACTGTAAGAACTAACACTATAGTCTACATGTTGACAACCTCCGTATGTTACCATTTGGTTAAGCTCCCTTGCGTGGTCAAATTACCGGCTTCTCAACTCTTAATTATCCGAGAGCGGATTATCGCGAGGAGGATTATCCGCGAGGGTCTCGGGAGCATTTCTTACCCAAAAGTGCGGTGTACTTCATCCAATAAATTACTTTACCTGAGCGTTATAGTAAGTACCACTTCTTTGGAGATTTTATATGATTGAGAACCTCAAACACAAATATTTTTTTATGCTGTACCTATCGTCACTGTTTGTACATATTACGTTTCAAGTGCAATGTAATCATTTTTAAGATTGTTTTATGCTTTTTTCGGATAATCCGCAATTTGTTATCCGCGATACCCGTGCCACCCAATTCCGGGGATAATCGGGAGTGTACTGTATATATATATTTATCTTTCAACAAATATACATCAAACTCATAATGTTTACTATCTGATTTTAAAGAAAACAATTTTAACAATCGATCCCTTAATTATCATCACGTATCTTCGTGAACATACAAACAGTGATTTTTTTACACAGTCAAATCAATAGATATTATTTTCTTTATAGTGGTTTTGTTTTCATGAAATGAAGATTTCAATTGGGGGAGGGGGGCAAAAGAAAAAAAAAGAAATTACAATAAAGTCTCAAGCACCGCATCTTCAGAAAATATCCCCTCGAAAAACCTCATTTTTTACACTTTGATTATATGCATGAGCAATTTTTCACTTTCCTTTGATTTGCATTAACATATAAATCATTTTTAAATCTAACTCACAATCTTAAAGAATTATTCAAAAAAATACAGCTTTTTTCCGACTTTATAATTAACTCACAGAACGTTGAAATATTTCGCTGCTTTTCTTATTATTTGTTCTGGGACCAAATATCAACTTACTTGAAAGAAAGATCTAAAAATGCTCTTCGCTCCGATGAAGTTTCAAATTGTACGAAAGCAATTTAAGCCGTCTCATTTCGATTCATAATAACGAATGCTTTTCCTTCAAAATAAAAAAAAGGAAAATATGAATGGAATAAGTCGATGTCGCGAAAAAAAAAATCTTTTGAAAAGCTCGCAGACTTATTCAGAACTTCTTAAAATGTTAAAATTCTGTATTACCGAATGCAGCTGAAAGGGAAAGAAGTGTGTCGAGACAGTTTATTTTCTCCATTCATATTAATGAACTGGAACCCCCCAAGAATTTTGCCTTGTCATTTGTTATTTGAAGGTAACATAAATTTACATTTATGAATGAAGAATGAGATTCCTCTTTTTGTCGTTCGTAAGTCCTCCCTTCAAATGACTCCATTGTTGCCCCCGGGGAATTCAAAAACAGTTATAATGAGAAACCTTCCGACAAATCCATTAGCATACTGGAATGTGGTATAGTACTTGTGATTACACCAAATAGCCTTAGAAGAATTATAAAAGGTGAAAGTGTTTCCGAATGTTTATTCACATTGAGGAACAATTAGCATTGCGACCCTTAGCTGCATGTTCACGGTGTGTACTTTTGATTATGCGATAACCGAAGTTTTCATATTTATTCAAGATTTAGTTTTCTATTAAGAAAGTAGAGGACGAATGCTGTTTCTCAGAGATTTATCTTTCCTTACACGAGAAAGTGCACTAAAGTTAATTTTAATCTCAAAGCAAAATATTCGTATTTTGTACTCGCTTCTATTTCAGAGCTATATTTTCTGCGTTACATAATGGTATTAACTGCAATGGTGAATATATAACTTTCAATATTACTTAACATTTTCATATCAATGATGAAAATGTTTCTGTGAAGAAAACGCTTATCTCTTTACATACACAATAGATGAAATAACAAGTTATTTAATAATATTTCCCGTCACGACAAATATTTCGTTCTGACCTCCTTACAAAAATGAAACTAAATAAGTACTTTAAATGACAGCAAGAAACAAATAATAAGAAAACTATAAATAATAGAAGATACGATAAAATTCAAATGATTGCTTCTAGTAAAGAGCAATGATATTTGCCTAAGGCGTAAATTAAATTTGAACTTTCTTTAGACACTCATAATTGCACTCATCACTAGTACTACGGAAAATACAGTTAAAGCAATCGATATATGAGTTTTGAAATATAATTATGATTTTCATTTTTAAATTAGGAATCTCAAAATATTTTTCGTAAACCTACTTTGAAAAATGCGCATCCGAGAAGCCAAACTTTAACGCTAATTTGAGTTATATATTGATAAATCTTTGACTACTAATGGTTGTACGTATTTCAGAAAAAAAAGCTAAATAAATAAAAACTCTAAGACGTATGACTTAAACAAACTATTTTAGTTTACTTTTTATTTATTTATTTATTTATTTATTTATTTATTTATTTATTTATTTGTTTATTTTTTTTGCTTTTAACTTTTAGCAAATGAGATGAGTATTATAAACTATTTTAAATTGGACAGATTACTGTTTCTTGCACATGTTTTGGAATGAAAGTTTATGGAATCAAATTATACTACTCAAATGCATACTAGAAAATGGTTTTATGGCATTATGGTCAATTTGCTGTAGACATACTAAATGGTTTTATCATTTTTCTTTTCTATATTGGGGATGGGGAAATAATCCATCTGTCAAAATTACAGATGAACTGTTTTTATGTAGGCGGTATTGTTAGTTGACTTTTCTGTATAATAAACTTTTAAAAATATATTTAAAAAATAAAAAAAAACAGGGCCAAAACTTGCATTGAAATTAAAACCAATTCTCTGAGCAAGGAAAGGAAGTCATTAAAGTGTAAAATACTCCAGCAAACAAAAGAACATGCCATTATAACTTGAAAAGGTGTAATAAAATGTTGGCAAATATAAGTAACATAACGTTAAAAAGCTAAATTAAATTGTTGAATGGTCTGCGAAATAATAACATCGAGATGTTCATAAACATGAAATAACCCATTAACATGTAAAATAAGAAAAAAAAGAAGCAGACATAGCACCTAATTCAAATATTATGTTTCGATTTTCGCCAAAATAGAATTTAAACAAGTCACCAAGTCCAGTAACGTACCTAAAACTGAAAAGGACCAAAATAACAGTTAGATTAGTTTTTATTTTAGTTTAGTTTCCTAGTAAAGCATAGCATCAAAGGAAAAGCTACATAGTTCATTAGTTACAGCATTATCAGTAAAAAAGTGTAGATATTTTTGAGAATAAACTCTTACCCGTCTGATAGGTAGTCGTGAGCAAATCGTGAGTTGGGCTCCGAGTGCCTATTCAGCCGGTAGACATGCTGCTGCTGGAGATGCGGCGAATGGGATAAATTGTTATGATTGTGATTTTGTTGATAGAGGGAAGATGATCGCTGATGACCCTGTTTGGAATCGCGGGCTTGTAGGCACATACGCTGAACTATTATATGGCGCTGATCGAAGTCGAGAGAGTCTGGAAAATATAAGATAAACGAAAGCTTAAATGGCACTCCTAAACGAAAATGAAAAAAAAAAAAAAAAGAAGGATATTGAAAAATGTATAGAAAAATTTTAGAAGATATCAATAACAATAATAATTGTACTATAAAAGAAACGTATTGATTAGCAGACTAACATAAAAATAACATTACATGGATCTATCTTTTTTCAGTGAATAACAGATTGAACTGCTTTTGCAGTGCTACTACGTATTTGTGTTTTTTACTTTGTTTTATTTGGTCTGCTTTTTAAATACAAAGGTATTTACATATTTTTTATTTACCTTTTAAACGGTCCTACGTTCAAATTTTCCGTTTTTGCCGTTGCGCATTTGCGCTTTTAACGTTGTTGCGCTTCAAGTCATATCTAATTACAAGGTTGATAAAAAGCAAATAGCAGCTAATTTCTAGTAATATAATATTTGACCATGTCAGTTGCAATAAGCAGAAAACCGAAACTCGGTTATTTTGTTTAAGGCATATGGGCCATTCCATGAAAAGTGAAACCAATTGGTCAAAAATTCATATTGAAGTTATGTTGCTATGTTATACATCATTTTAAAGCTTAAGATGTATATTTTAAGAATCCTGCATTGGTTTTTTGGTGAGAGTTAGAATAATACTTGTTTTCTTAGTTGGAAGTACGATATTCACGAACTTGTAAAAATCAGAAAAAAGAACACATTTTCAAATGTATATTTCTCATCGAAAAATAATAACAAAAATAACTACTTGTAGCAATTTTAACTACTAAGACGGTACTATAGTAATATGCATTCATTAATTTATTTTGAATTGATCTAAATGGTGTAATTGAAGTTTGAAAAAAAGAAGTTTGATGTTACGTCTGTAACAAAAAAGAAGCAAAAGTTGTCTTTACGTCCTAAAAAATCAAAATTAAAAAAAACCCTTAATGGTCCTTTTGGCAAATTCTTGGAGTAATTGCCCACCATAGTTAAAAATATTGCAACTGATTTAGTTTTTAAATTAATGCTGTTACAGACGTAACATTTCGGACATAACAAATGGCTTTATATTACGTCCGTAGCAAAAGTAAATTTCCAATTAAATAGGTAAAAAGCAGAGGATGAGCAATACATGTATATAGCATAATATGGTACGAGTACTAAAGTTTCTGGTATTCTGATTTTGAAATTTTTAATTATGTCGGCATGTAATTGAAATTTATTTCTTAAGATTAATAAAATACACATATGGTATAACTGATTATAATTTATACCTCAACTGGCATTTTTTTGCTACGTTACATGGAAAGGGAGCTGTGGATGGAGTTGGGGGTATGGTCAGGCACCAGGTGTGGCAGAGAATAAGATCTAGAACAGCATTTGTCAATGACGCTCTTTCCTTTTTTCAGTGTGCAAACTCCATTGCAGAAAAAGTTAAAATTATTTATATGCCCCAGGAAAATGTTTTAAAGCTGACGCCAAAATTAGAAGAACGGTGGGTTAACATCGCGAATTTGCCAAAAGCCCGCGAAATGCATTATTTTCGAACAGAATACGAAAATGCCGTTCGAATTTCAAGAACGTCAGACGAAAAAGGACACATTTTTTCATTAAAAAAATTATCACAATTGACCAACTGTCACCAAGAAGGTTAAATTTTAGTTTGTTACTAGTATTCTGCTACATCATCCAACATTTTCAAATTTTTAAGTTCTCCTAAGACCAATAATCACTGATTCCAGGGAGGAATTTACTTTTTCCGATTTTTTTATGTAGCAGCCCCATTATGCATTAATTTTAAGAATACAAATAAATAAATTTGTGTGAAGGCTAAACTTTTCTTGTGTCAATCTTTCTTGGAAATAATTGTCTTAAGATGCATTAATTTATTGTTATATATTCACCTATCGGCATATGCTCTCAACTCCCGCAGACTTACCAAAATTTGCTAAAACTGTTACAGTATAACTAAAAATAATCAAATAATGTGTTAATTAATGCTACTGTATTGTTTTAGCACAAAAATCTTTGTTTATTCCTGCTTTACAATACTGTTTTCTGCTTTCAAATCAGAGATGTTACGTCTGTAACACCACTTTGTTTCGTCCGTAAAATGTTTCGTCCGTTGTATGACATAGTCGAGTTTTTGCTGTTTTGTGAAATACGTCTGTAACAGGCAGTTTTTAATTTCTGTATTTTTTTGTAATTAAGCAATCTGCACGCAAATTTAATGTAGCATAAACATCATCAAGTTACACTACAGGAAAAAAAATTGAAGACTTTCATCAGCCCAAACCAGAATTATTAGTGTTCAAAGTTTGCGATTGTTACGTCTGTAACGATGGAATTGCCCATATGTATTATGTTTCTGGCTTAGCCCTGACTTAGGGGCGTTGACTTACTGCTCTATACCAGGGTTCTGCCTTAAACCATAGACGTTCATTTTCATTAGCAATCAATTATACTTTCAGGATTTAAAAGGATCTTTTTTAACAAAACACCCTATGCACAACGTTGCTTCAAACGAAAAATATTTACTTTGTTAGCAAACTAAAATGGTGACATGTGGAGGTGAAACTCGGAATTAATTTTAAAGGAAATAACTAATATGCACCTGAAGGATAGCAAATTATTGTTACAAAACTACCAAGAGTTTTCTCAAATACAATGTTTTTTCCACCTTTTGAATAGATATTTTTTCTGAAGAGAAACATTAATAACGTCAAAGAAATATCTTTACTATTTTTTTTTTTTAAACTTAACTCATCAAGCGCCAAGTCTCCCATTTTGGGAACCTTTGATTAAGATTTTTTTCCTCAGTAAGTAATAAAGATAAATATTTTGAAAGCATTTTTAATTGAATTGCAAAGTCCCTAACTTAACTGGTATTTTTTTCAAAAAGTTTGTAATGAAAATTTTATTTTTTAAAAATATAGTTTAATTTTAGCGAAAAAGCTTGTATTTACTTCATAAGGCAGAAAAAATCCTTAAAAAGAAGAAAATCGAACGCAGAAGTTTAAAAACATGGAATATAAATCACAAGACATCTTTTTTCAAGTCATAACCAACAGGTGTCAAGAAAATTAATTTAAACGGGTTTTATAGCTGTTTATTTACATATGTCCCAAAATGGAAGACTTGGCGCTTTCTGATTAGTAGGAAATATCACGAGTAGCAGAGTTAAGTCCTCCCCCCTTTTGCATGAATAAACACTCCCCTCTCTGTTATTTACTGTTGAAGGTCAACCCATTTGTGTTAGAACACAGTAAGCTCTCTTTTGTTGTTCAAAATCAGTTGCTTTTATCAGAACAGGTGACATTCCATTCATCCTGAAGAATATTCTAGGTAAACAGCGGTGACCAATCCTCTATAAGGACAATGGTGCACCTCCTCCTAGGGGGAATTAGACGTCCACTAGAATGATATTTCAATCATTCAAAAAATAACACCCTTCCCCTCTCTCCTAAAAATTTTAATGCTGTAGTAGGCACTATCCAGCCCCCTTTTCTTGTCCTTTGTGAGTTCCCGTGAGGAGCGCTTTCCCGAAGCCATAGCAAGTGGCGTTCAGTAAAGGAGATTCAATTTTAAAACAGAAACTTCTTCAATTTTAAAACAGAACATTTCTTGAAATTAAAATTGCTAAAATTTTTGACTTAGTAGCAAGTCTTGAACAATATGGCGACAACAAATTGTAATGCATTTCTAGCAAATGAGTACAGTGTCACTTGTAGTCACCCACCAGATTCTGATCAGATAATTGAGAGGGAAAGCCTAAATGATAATTGCCTAGATCACATATAATTGAATAAGTCTCAATTCGTATTTTTAGAATTTATTGCAATTTTCGTTATGACATCGGAGGAACTAGATCTGTCGCTAATACATTGACTTTAATCATACAGACCATTTTTTCTAAAAACATTCTGATATTATGAATTGTACATCATTTTCTCAACCATGTTGTGAAGTAGACTTTACAAAAAAAAAAGCATTGCTGTGAGGAAATAAATATAACGTTGCGCTGCTTAAAAATTTCTTAGTTCCGTTTTATAAAAGTCTAGGACTAGTCATCGTCATTTAGCCTCGCTTGAACCCTGAATATCTTTGCTCTATTATTTTCATTAATTATGCCTCGGCATAATTAATGAAAATAACCTATCACTTCTGTATGGTATATGACAATCCTAAAGCTTCAGATAAAAAGGTGAGAAATTCTTGGTGATAATTTCTTTTCATACAAAAAAATATGTTTAGTAAGTGAGAAAGTTTACAAAATCTCTTTTTTGAAACTTTTACATATATTGAATAATTTAAACTTAATAAAAAAAACTTTTAGTATCAATAAATACCTTTGTTAACTGCATAAAAATGATTTTTAGGTTTTAAACTAGATTTAGTCAGATTTTATTCAAGCAGCACTATTGTAGCAGAGATATTTATGTTATCCCCACTAAGCGCCAAGTCTTCCATTTTTGGATCATACCATATCTCTTGACTAAATAAATATTTTCTAAAAATTTAAGCTATAATTAAAGATATGTATTGCTCCTCAAAACATGCCAAAAGTAAATTTTTTTCAATGTGGTTCATATAGCGGCGTTTAATGGGATAACCCAAATAAATTGAGTTTACCATGCAATGCCTTAATGTTTTATTTTTGCAATCACTACCCAGGTAGCACAAAAAACCTTTAAACGTTTTTTAACGGTTGTTACAACGTTAATAACCATTTTACAACCTTTAAAAAACGAAGTGTGCTACTTGCGTAAAGCATAATAACCATATCGTAAAAAAACATATACTTGAAGTCACCCAAAAAAAGCAGATATGTATTAGCATGATTTTAGAAACTCGTTTAATTACTTTTCGGATACCAACAAAATTTCCAAAATTATTTTGATTCAATGAAAATAAACCTCTTTTACGAAATTAGTTTCGTAACAAGCGCAATCAAAAAGAAAAGTAAAAATTACAATTAAATTTAAAAGAAATTGCATAAAATAATATTTTAACTTTAATTATAAAAAATAGTGCACTAATGAAAAATACAATACATGCTTGAACTAAACCCTAATTC
>JAXGGA010013284.1:0-35791 GCA_038373865.1 Uloborus plumipes | reverse complement strand
GGGCGGGGGGAAAACCTTAACTTGGCACAGACTGGTGAATTACAAGAAAGCCTGATTGCATCATTGTGTTCGCTTTTAGGTCGCACTGTGGACTCGTCCTTTTTTTGTAATTTCGGAATAACAACCACTTCATCCTTCCTCTAAAGAAGCCAAACTGCCTGTATCATTGTTTTTTAAAAGCTTTTATTTTGCTTGCAAATATAGGCCTAAAGTACATCCGTAATTAATAATATTTACTCTTTAGGAAATTTTGAAATCGTGAAAAATATCTCGCTTGTATTTCATGTCAGACAAATTTTATGAGTGTAACGCACAGATTGTTTCTAAAATATAACATTTATTGTGAAAGGGAAGAGCGGGATTCCTAAAAGATTTCCCTTTTTTTGTTTTTTGAAATTAGTTAAAAAGGGGGATGTGTAAAATTCATATTGCAGCAAGTATGGATTAGGTATCAGTACGGTAGTTCAACCTTGTCGAGACGACATAAAAATGAATCAATAAACTGTAAGTAAAATAAGATATGCAATAGAAAAAGCTGAGCGTCTGGGTACCTGGAATTCCTTTCCCACTCTTCTTTGTGGTTGGTTTGTTGCTAGGATTTCCACTTTTTCCTTTTCTCAAAAAATAATTCTACTCACGTTTGATTTTATGCTACTATAAGAAAATGTGAATTCGCACGCTCCGTTACTTTCGATTTTAATTTTCATAATTAGCTTTAGTGTCTTTTTACAGTCGCAAATCTTGGTATAATACAGTCGACTTTGCTTTAAAGAGCTGGAAAGGACCGTTTTATTTGCATCTTATAACCGAGCACTCGTAATATACGAATTCGGGAAAAACATCACAAAAGTTCATGTACCTTGTTAGCTTTTTATTTATGTACAGTACCAAACTCGTTGTTCAATTTACTTTGAACTATCTTATTGTCTCTTTCTTGGGTTTCTGATTTCAAAGAAGACTGATGGCCCGAAAAGCGTTGCCATTTGCACCTCTGGCTTGGAAAATATAAGTTTTCCTATGCACTAAAGGACATATTATGAAACACAAAATATTGCTTTCTTTTAGTTTGTACCAAACAAATCTTTCCTAATTCCTCTCCAAATCCAGTTTATCGTTAAATCAGGGATCTTTATAAGCAAGTTCAACAGTAATGGGACACAGTCATGACCAACGCATACTACTTGTTTACAAAATGAACACATTGAAACTGTTTTCATGTAAAGCAACTTACTTATTAATGCATTACATCAAAATTATGATTTGTATCTAGTTGTGACTCATAGATGCACCCCTCCCCCCTAAAATGTTTAAAAATCATCAAAAACTCTTTTTCCTCCTAGCCCTTTGTGTTACAATATTTTTATTTACTTATCGGTGTGAAACCAAAGTATCGCGCTCACTCCCATGATCATCATATAATACTAATTAGGGATGCACCGAGTACTCGGTAAATATTCGGTACTCGGTCTACTCGGCCGATACCGAGTAGTTGTAGAAAATTGAATAGTTCAAGACACATTTTTCAAAAATTAAAAACTATGCAAATATAATAATAATGCAATCATTTACAATTAATATATTTATAAAATATGACTGAATTCTACGTATAAGTTTTTAAAAAAGTTATAATACCAAATCAGTAAAAAAATTAACTAAGAATGTGCAAATGTAATGAACTTTTTCATATCGCATATTGATGTAGGGGAACTTAACTTTGGTCAGGAACAGTCCAAGTGATCCCCAAAAGCTTTTAAAAATTATTCAAGTTTAGAGAATTAGAACTAATCAATAATAGATTAATATAATTCCAACTTAATTGATACTTTATATTTATTCATTTAATGTAGTTTCATTTTAAAAATAACTTTTTTCTAAAATTTTTGACAAAATAAATAAAATATTTTAAACAGTGCGTTAAATTCAGTGGGATTTTTGTTCTAAGAACTATCATATAGAGGTCCATTCCAATGATCAGTTCATATGTCAGGGTTCGAATTTACTGCTGGTTCCTACACTGGTTCCAGACCAGTAAAACACGCCTCGAATCATCATAAAAATGATAAACAATCCAAGGACCACCATTTTTTTAAAGAAAAAAAATGTGGTTAATGATTTAAGGTGGACCAGTGATGTTGTCTGTTAACCAGTATATATTCCTGTTCACTGGTCGAGAAGACCAGAAAAATTTTGTAATGATTTCTAACCCTGTACTGCTGTACGTCAATGATTTTTTAAAAAACAATTGGTACTCGGTACTCGGCCGAGTAGTGAAAGGCAGAGTACTCGGCTACTCGGCCAAAATGCTACTCGGTGCATCCCTAATGCTAATGGTTATGAAACTGTCAAAAACTTAAAAAAAAAAAAAATAGGGTGCATTAAAAATGGGGGGTGTTGAGGGAAAACGGCGGCCATATCAGGAGCATATCAGGTGTTAGAAGCATTTTAAAGGGTTTTCATTCATTCATTTTTACTTCCTTTTACGTAGTAAAGGAAGTATTGTGATCACGAAAAAAATTTCACTCAAATTTCAGTCTAAATTTTGACTTTGCTCACCCCTTGAATGAATGTCGCGTAGTTTTTTCGACCTGTCAGCACGTGCATATGTACCAACCAACATACAAACAGCCGAAAAATCAATTTCGACCACCCCCGAGTAAATTACGACGAGTTTTCTCGTGACGTCTGTATGTACGTATGTGCGGATGTATGTTTGCGGATGTATGTGCGTATGTGGCTCGCATAACTCAAAAACTATATGCCGTAGAAACTTCTAGCTTGGTATGTAGGCTCTGAGGGGGGTCTAGTTGTGCACCTCCCCTTGTGATTGCATTCGAATGTTCCCAAAGGGGTCTTTTACCCCTTTTTTGGGGTAAATCAATGTTAATTTCAATACAGACTCAAGTGATATGAATTGGCGCCACCACTTGGCGACATGTCGCCAAGCTTTTGGTCGCCAAGTGTTTGACGCCAACTTGGCGACATATCGCCAAATTGGCGACAAATTTGGCGAAAAAATTATTCTTTGAATTTGGGTTCAACTTGGCACTATTGGCGATATTTTGCGAAAAATTTACTGAATAATCTTAAAATCAGCAATATTTAGAAAAATAACCATTGTAAAATATTTTTTGCATTGTTTCGTGGTATACTAGGAGAGTAAATATTTGAATGCTCACCTTGCTCACTCCAAGCACTTTTTTTAACACTTAAGGCAACTACTAAGAAATTTACACGTAAAAAGAAGTAGTGTGGGGTCCATACCAGATTTTTTGTTTTGTTTTTTTGGCCGCGCAGTGTTATTTCATAAACATTTACAATAGGTTAGGAAACAGAGGATAACTCTTAAAATGCCGCTCCGTTTGTGTATGTAGACCATCTGCCTTGACCATCTTAAGCTGCGTTGATCCAACTGTTGATTTCGAAACTCAAATAATCTGCTGTTTAGATATAGCTTGAGAGGATTGTTTTCAGAGCTCATTTGCATGGGCGCCCACAATAACTTAACTTTTCCTCTTCTTCTTAATTTAACATGGAATTGGTCAGATTACGTAGTTCATAAAGTTTTCCCAATTGGCATTAGCTGATAAAAATCTTTTCATACTTAAATAAATACCTTTGTGTTTAAAAAATAAAACAACATCAAAACCGTATTAATGCACAGATAAGTAGAACAGCTGCGTAAATACTTTTGTGCTTGAAAAATAAAAGATTATAAAACTGCATATTAATGAAAAAATGAACCGAAAAATTGAAAACTTGTGTTTCATAGTAGTATGGAACGCCTCTACCAGTTAATCTTAGCAGAAACGGAGTGCCTTAACCAACCAAAAATTAGCTAATGGCTCACCAGTGTGTCACGAACTCAAGTTTGGGATACACTGTCTCAGGCGCTTCAGAAAGCAGAAAATAACTTGGAATTCTGTACTACAAATCGAGTTCAAGTAGTTTCAGTATTTCATTTTGTATTGTCTTCAATTTGAAAAATCACTCGCATCTAAATATCAAGATTTAGCGATCGCCACGTGGCGAGGAGATAAAAAATGGCGACTAAAAGTATTTATATTATTCACCACAGGGAAGAAGTGTTAAATATAGAGTTTGATACTTACTAATTTGAAGAATTTTGATGCTTTTTTAGTGGTATTAAAAATTCGAAGGGAAAGGTGTATTTTTATGAAATTATGCTTGCAATAACTATAATAAAAATAAATACTGCAGAAAAAACGCTTAATTTGTACTATTATACAACAATGATAATTTCATTTTTCAAATGTTATTTCGAAGTAAATAAGAAGCTTAAAATAAAATAGCAATAGTAATTTTTTCACTGAGAAACTATGAAAAGCATTTGTTGGAATAGTATTGAAAAATTTCGGAGGGGGTTGAACCCTAAAAACCCACCCCTTAAATACGGCCCTGATTCGCCACCTGGTAGCCATTTTCTCCAATCGCATCAGTTCTACCAGTTTACTTTAATGTTATTTCTTCTCAATATTAACCTCTGTTCGACAAGATAATTTTTATGCTATAGTAGCCACCTGAAAGCTGATTTGCTGTTCAGTTACTTATCTGTTTAACAAAAAAAAAAAAAAAAAAGAGGCGACTTCAAAAAAAATAAGTGGCGATTCTGGTCGCTACTTACGATAAAAAATTTTTTCCAGTCTTCATCTTTGTACGGTTCCTGTGCCCCTCGGAGTTGCGACCAGTTACAACTACAACCAGGGCTGCCGAGTCACAAGGTAAATGACTGACTCCTGGAGTTTGAAAGTCTTTGACTCCTGACCCCGACTCCTTTATTCGAAAATCAGTATGACTTCGAGCCCATATGGCTCATAATAACCACACTAAGCATCGTGATGATCTTTTATCAATTTTTGCAAAAACAAATTTATTATTCAATGCCATTAATTCCTATGGACCGAGATTCTGGAAATCTCTACCAAACAGCCTAAAATGCATAAACAGTAGAAATTTATTTAAAAAACGGTTAAAAAATGTTATACTTAGCTCCACTTAAACTAATTTGTGAACACTAATTTATCCTCAATGTTTTTCGGTAGCGCTGAATTTGAGTTTTTCTTTTCTTTGTTTATATATCTTTTTTTTAATGTATATATCTATATTTTTTTCTCTATTGTTTTTACTTTCCGTTTTTATGTTCTTATGAATTCAGATGAGTACTTTGTATTTCCCTATTCGTTAATTTGCTCTAAATGTTATCCCTTTTTGAGTGATGAGAGCTCGTCAGGCTGTTTTTTTTACAGCCTTTATTCCCATTTACTTAATCAGGGCTTTTGGTTACGATGTATATACTTGACGTTTGTTTTTTTTTTCTGTATTTGTGCTCTATATATTGTTGTATTCGTCTTATGGGCAATTCCACGATAAGGTCAACCAGATGGTCAAATTTTCAAAATTAATATTTCTAAACAAACAAGGTATCATTTTAAAGGTAAAGAGTTGTATATTTTGAAATTCATGTCTAAATTTTGATAACTTAAGTTTTAACTAAGTTACAAGAGGTCAAACTAAGGTCAACATCTAGAGCGTTTTCAGACTACATTTGACGACTCTCAAAGAAGCTCTGGTTTTTTCAAAATATACATACTAAAATTATGAATTAAGACGAATAACTATTTAAATATTCAATGTACAGCTGGTGATGTTGTAAAAATGTGTGAGAATATAATTCATTTTGATTTGTGACAGAATTCCCATGATGCACATTAAGTGTTTTACGTTCGACACCAAAATGTACGATTAATTATGCTGGGCCAATAATTTTAAAGCTACATACATCTAACTTTGTATACAAAGTAAGATCTTTGGTCTCATTGATGTAACCTATTAACATTTTGTGACAAGTAAATATTTTTAATTAAAATCTAGGTGTCGGACGTAAAGAATTTTTTTACGTCCGACACTGTTACATTTCTTATATAACACTTGTTTACAACTGTGATTCTCCATATTTTGCCTTTAATTACAAAGTTAAAGTGAAACATGATTAAAAAAAAATTTTTTTTGACTTTACTGTGCATACATATACTTTAAGTTTACTTCTTAAATAGTAAATTTTGCTTCAGAATAATACTTTAAAAGTTTTTTTTTTCTCCTCATGAGACATTTATATTAAGACAATTACAATGCATCTGAGTTGTTCTGGGAACTCTTGAATTAATAAAAAGTTTATATACATATTATTGCTTTGAAAAAAACAGCAACCCAACTCTAAGTATTCATCTAAAGTTTTAAAGGCAAGATCATCACAACACAACCTGTATTCTGTTTCGCAAAGAGTCAGAACACATGGATTTCGTAGTTGGATTTGTACAAGTGGATGCTTACATTTTTTTATCAGCGTTCTGATTAATATTCATATTTGCTGGTTCATGGTGGTTGATGCCATAGGAGGCACTGTGAAAAAAATCGTTTGGTGCCGTGTTAAAGCAGGAAAAATGACGGTGACAAAAGCGGAGCAATTTTCTCAAGTTGCAGAACTTTTAAATCCAAATATGCATATAAAGTATATTCCAATAAAAGATATACACTTAGGTACAAAGCATTTGCATCAGGCACTGGAAAGTTGTTTTCCATATTCCAAACATCAAATCTGCTCATTTTGTCAAATCAGTTGGACACAATCAAGTTCAAATTGGTGACATATCACGTGATAACAAATTTAGAACAGTACCAATATTTTCTATGTCAGAATCTGATAATTCCGGGATCGAATAATCTGCAGATCTTGATACAGTAAACATCAATGACTGGGTTGTGGTAACGCATGATGCCAAGCTTTGTCTTAAATATTTTATAAATAATAAAATCTATATATATATAAAAGAAAGTCGTGTTAGTTACACTACTTATAACTCAAGAACGGCTGTACCGATATGGCTAAAAATTGGTGGGTAGGTAGCTTAGAGCCAGGAGACGGACATAGGCTATAATTTATGTGTGTCAATTACATAAATAGAAAAACTGTCTTTTTGACTAAGCCTTTTTTGACACCTCCATAGCTGAGCGACATAAAGCACACGTTCTGGCAGCTTCCGGTGCGCAGCAAACAGGTTGTAAGTTAGCGGTGCGTTGAGTGTTATTTGACTTTTTCGTGAAATAAATTAATTATAAACAAACGCGTTACTTCCCTTGAAATTTATATGTGATAAGCTGTCAGAAACGATTGCTCATTCCTAGGATCCCGATGATCCCAACCGATATGCTGTTTGAATTTAAAAGACTTCAATTTCCGATCCGTCTTGCATTTGTCATGACCTTTAACAAATCACAAGGCCAATCCTTAAAAGTTTGTGGTTTGAATCTAGAACATCACTATTTTTCCCATGGTCAATTATATGTGGCATGTTTACGGGTCGGAAGACCATCTGCGTTGTTTCTTTTTGCGCCTGATAATAAAACAAAAAATGTTGTGCATCAGAAGGTACTTTAGTGAAGAGCAACCTATGTACTAAAATACGGAAACAATAATGAATGATTAATGTAGGTACTTATTATTATTATTTTTTTTTTTTGTATTTTCTAATAATAAAAAACTTAATAATTTCAAAAATTTTCTTATTTATTGTCTTTAAGGCGGAACAGAGTTCGCCGGGTCAGCTAGTATTTTATAAATTATGGGACATTATAAACGTATTCGTCCTCCGATCCCAACAGGAAAAAGGGGGCAGTTTAAATTTGATGAACCCTTTTAAATGTTAAAAAATAATATGTGTGACCTAGGAATAAAAGTTAAGCTAATTTTCTTATTTAAAACTGTAATCATTGACATTTATTTACATTTAAGAACAACGGTTTAGGTCCAATTCGAAGAGTTTACGTCCGACACCGCAAATTTACGTCCGACACCAAGGTAAAAGTAGTTCCAAGTTAATTTTATTCAAAACAATATCATTAAAAAACTGTAAAATACGTTTTATCATAAGTATGCTGTCGATCTTAGCTGTTTTTGAAATTAAAATGTAAGCCAATTCGCAGAGTTTCAGTAAATTTTAAGTGAATCTCCAATTTTACTATTTGTGCGTTTACGCCCGACACCAACTCTTTAAATCTTCTTAATTTCTATTTAAGAGATCTATTTGAAAAAACTAACATGATTTTTTATTCATTTTTATGTAGCGAGCATTTTGAATACCAACTTAATCATTTCTATTCAGTTTATATTTGATAAATGGAACTAAAACTAAAAAATATTTCTTCATTTTTTATGTCCGACACCATGGAATTGCCCTTATGCTACGTCTATTTTTTGTTTATGGTTTGTATTGCCTTGATTAAAATTGAATTGAATTGAATTGAATTGAATTGAATAGTCCTGGTTCCAACCAGTACATCTGCTAAAAACTGTAGAAAAATAAACCAGTAAATTTGCTAAGTGGCTCTACTTATTTACAGGGAATCGGAATTTCTTTTTTTCCGTTTAGTAAAGTACACACACACAATGTGAACTGGTGCCAAAATCACATGCAACAACGGGGTTAGTTTCGTTCAAGAAGTTGACGTAACATATGAAATAATACGGACCCACATTCTGACAGCAGACTTGGATAATTGCCCAAACGTTTTGGCAGCCATCTTTTTGCTGCAGCAGTTTTCTTCTGTTTCTTTTTTTTTTTTTTTTTTTCAATGATGCAGAGCAGTTGAACGTTCCTTCTGGGAATACAAACCGAGTCAACAAAGTCTCTTCCCAATCACAATGTTTAAAGTTGTTTTTCAACTTCGTGACTAATATTAAAGACAAAATTCCAGTATGGAACAGAAACTACACGTTTTTACTACACATGCATTTGTTCTGATATGCTACATTTTAGTCGCTGTGATGTGGTAACATCACCCAGGTCTGACCATGGACTAGCTTATTTTTGCTTGGGGAGAAACAGGAAGAACTAACTCCATTGTTGTCACAAGACCAATAACTGTTATTGGCCAGGCAAATCGGCATTCCCTACTCCATAATCCCATATTCTCATTTCAACAAATGGAATCGTTTAAACCACTGCCCATTGGAGTTAAATTTATTGAAGCCAAACTATATTACGTTTGGTAAACATTTCTCAGAAGATAAATGAAAATAAATGTCATTAATTGGAAAAAAAAACTGTCGTTAAAAAAAAAAATGATGTTTTTGTGGAAAGAAAGTAAACAAAATAAATGACGATAGTAAGTTTTACTCCATGTAAATTTTAAGGGCTTACTCTGCCGTATGGGTCATTCCACGTCAAGTGATCCAAAATCTGAGAAAATTTTTACCTTACATTTTTGTATTTCTTTCGCATTCGGCTCATTAATTGTACCCCTTGAGGTAATCAAAAGTCTCAATTTTTGGATTTTTATCTCTATTGTGTTTTCATTTATGAGACTTTGAACTTTGGAAAAACCCTCGTTTTTCCATGGATAAGGGAACATAAAAGGGACCATAACTCGGCACCAAATATAGATAGAACGATTTGGTAAAATTCATTTTAAAGTACGTTAGTTGTCGCTTAATCTGATATGCAACATGACTAATTTGATAAAAAATTTCTTTTTCAAAAAATGAAATTTAAATTTCAAATTTAAATTTCTCAAAAAACATATAATGAATTTTTTTCAAAAAATTCTCAAAAATTCTTGTGTATTTTATCTCTGTTTGTACAAATTTTTAGATTGGGATCTCAATGGGATCATATTTTTTTGAATTTTTGAATAAAACTGTATAGGAAAAAAATGATATTTTTTAGATTCTATTTATTTAAATATTAAGTTATCTTGCTTGTGATAGTCTAAAAAGTAGTAAACAAGCATGAATATGTTTAAAGTGAGCTGGCATGAGCTTATAGATTTGTCAGGTTCACCCCTCCCCCCATCCTCCCCGCACAACTACTCTTTTTTTATTCAAAGCTGTTCAAAATGTTTAAAAAAAAACAAAAACTCTTTGATACAAAATGAATAGTAAACTTATTTAAAGTGGGTAAATGGGTTTCCTTATAACTAGACGAAGTATCCCCCTCTCCACCCAAATATACCATTCACACTATACTAATATGACGTCTAACCTGGGGATTGAGTTGAGGATTATTTTCACCCTAGGTATATATATTGTTTTTCAGACGAAGTGTTTCTTTTTCGATCCGAACTTCAAAGTGTACTTCCATTCAATATCTGAAATTTAACTTTATGATTCATTTCATCTTCTACTCCAGCACCAATCTTCAATTTTGAAGGGAGGAAATAAATGGGTCACCCCAAGATCATAGCAAACCGCAAAATAGCCCTGTTTCTTCTTGTTCTCATCGTTTTCTTTTTGCACAAAACTGAAAATAAATCAAAATATCAGATCATGTATCTATGTCCCCATAACTATCTTTCCACATTATCTAGTGTGCAGCTGTTATTTAATTTTTTTAATTGTTTGTATTATTTTTCATTTTGTTGCAAAGGAAAGTAATGCAGCAAGACATATCTTTTTACATATATTAAACAAACACTGCTTTTTTGATCATAACCCTCTCATGTTGTTTAATTTCTTTACAAATTGCTCCCCCACCCCTTACCCTACCTTCCCGCTCCAAACTTTTATTTTTTTTATCATCCCGCCTAACCCCATTTCAAAGCCTTAGTCTCTACTGATGTCTGGTAGTGTTTCAGTTTGTTCTGTTTGTTACTTTCCTATTAGCTCATGGACTTTTTCCAATAAGAAAAAGGAAAGGCAGTGATGGGGACTGACATATAACGTGACACTTTGATTTCTTTTCAGTTTTGTGTGAAAATAATGGGAAAACATTATGAGAACAAGGAGAAGCAGGTGCTATTATCTTGGGGCGACTCATTTATTTCCTCGCTTCAAAATTGAAGATTGGTGCTGAAGGAGGGGATAAAATGAATCATAAGTTTAAATTCAGATATTGAATGGAAGTACACTTTGTGAAGGTCGGATTGAAAAATATACACTTCGTCTGAAAAACAATATAGGGTGAGTTCTGGTAAGTGCGTCCACGGGGTAAGTGCGTCCACTGGGAATTATATGAACACTGTCTTGAAATTACTTCTGCAACACATCGACTATGTTAGATAACTGTCTAATGATAATTTCAATAGGTAGAATTCAGGCCTGGATTCAATAGACGAAACACAATCAGGGATAACTTAAATGTCTTCAAAAAAACTCTTAAGTAAAGATTGAGAAGGTTTTGTTTCAGTTTCTCTTGTAGTCATACCAAGCAAATGAAGTCAAGAAATGCAAGTTGTTTCTTTTAAGTAATAGCTACTAATAACACACATGGGGTATTTTGATCAAATACTCAAACTAAAATTTGTTTATATGACGGTACGCACTTTCCCTTTCTTTAAAGTAAGGTGGGGGTAAGTGCGTACCATTATGATGGGGCAAGTGCGTACCACTATCATGAGGCATATGCGTACTATTATGCGGAGCAAGTGCGTACCATTATGATGAGGCAAGTGTGTACCATTACGTGGAAAATCCGATTCTCGTAATTCACCTTTAATTTTGCTTCTTGGTTTTTGGTTTTGCTTGATGGTTTGCTCTTTTATAAACCGATTATAAATCCGACGTCATTTCCATCAAGTATTTATATTAACATTGAATGCGGCATAATATTTCAATTTTATTCATTACCTCTGAAATATATTGGCTTTTAGATATGAGTTAGCAAATTTTTCGTTGAAAATAGCGATCATGAGCTATACTTAATTTAAACCAGAATGACAAATGAAGCAATGAAATTAAGTGAAACACTAAATAAGGAACCAACTGATTCAAAAAACGAAGGTGGAGTAATGAATAAATTATATTTAAGAAAATTAAAGAACACCTTGTGAAAAACTATTTGAATGTACAAGAAAAAAAAAGTACAAGTGTCACATCATGATCAATTATTCTCTTTATTTTGCTCTTTATTTTGTGTTTTTTCTTACTGCTGCTGGTTCTAATAGGAAAAATATTTTAAAACCGTATTTATTCAAAAAAAAAGAAAAAAACGAATTGTTCACTCAGGTCACCTAACGATCCACCATACAAATAGAATTAAAGAAAATCACAGGGGAACGCACTTACAACAAAGCTATTGGACGCACATGTCTCATCTTACATTTAAGAAGGGGTAAGTGCGAACCCTCTCTTAAACACAGACTGATTAATGTATTTAACCAAATTAAACTATGTAGACTATGAGTGACTATTACTAAATAAAAACAACTTACATTTGCTCACTTGGTCTTATTAAAAGGACAGAGGAATAATCACAAACACAACTCTCTCAATCTTCAAATCACAGTTGTTCGCAAGACGCGTGGAATATCACTGATTGCGTTTCATCCATGCAAGCAAGTGCTGGTCTCTAGTATTATGAATTATCCCAAGGCAACTACCTAACATATTTAATATGTGGCAGAAGTTTTTTACTGCTCATATTCACATAATTTAAGGTGGACGCACTTACCCCGCTAGGTAGGGAAAGTGCGTACCTTAGAATAGGTGTCATAAACCAGGTCACAAAACCTATGCTTATGGTTTATTTAACATATTATATGCTTGAAAATCTTAGTAAAGGATCTGGAAAGAAAACTAAAAAAAAATTGTGAGTGTACAAGATTTTTCAACAGAGCAGCATCCCTGAGAACATGAACTTTGCAAAAAAGGGTACGCACTTACCAGAACTCACCCTATACCTAGGGGGAAAATAATTCTCAAATCAATCCCCAGGTGAGACGTCATATTAGTATAGCATTAATGATATATTTGGGTGGGGGAAGGGTTGTACTTTGCCATGTTATAAGGAAGCCCATTTACCAACTTTAAATAAGTTTACTGTTCATTTTGTATCAAAGAAGCTTTTTTTTTTAGCATTTTAAACAGTTTGGGGCAAAGAATGGTTGAATCAGGAAGGAAGGGAGGGGGAGCTGACCAATTTACAAGTTCATGCTAGCTCACTTACCTAGAGTAAAAATAATAGTCAATTCAATCCCCAGGTTAGATGGCATAATAGTACAGCGTTAATGGTATATTTGGGTGGAGGAGGGTGATACTTCGTCTAGTTATAAGGAAACCCATTTACTAACTTTAAATAAATTTACTATTCATCTTGTATCAAAGAGTTTTTTTTTTTTTTTTAACATTTTGAACAGTTTTGAATTAAAAAAGAGTGGTTGTGCGGGGGATGAAGGGGGGAGGGGGTGAACCTGACAAATCTATAAGCTTATGCCAGCTCACTTTAAACATATTCATGTTTGTTTACTACTTTTTAGACCATCACAAGCAAGAGAACTAATATTTAAATAAATAGAATCTAAAAAATATCATTTTTTTCCTATACAGTTTTATACAAAAATTCAAAAAAATATGATCCCATTGAGATCCCAATCTAAAAATTTGTACAAACATAGATAAAATACACAAGAATTTGAGAATTTTTTGAAAAAAATTCATTTTTTTGAGAAATTTAAATTTGAAATTTGAATTTAATTTTTTGAAAAAGAAAATATTTATCAAATTAGTCATGTTGCATATCAGATTAAGCGGCAACTAACGTACTTTAAAATGCCATTTACCAAATCGTTCTATCTATATTTGGTGCCGAGTTATGGTCCTTTTTATGTTCCCTTATCCATGGAAAAACGTGGGTTTTTCCAAAGTTCAAAGTCTCATAAATCAAAAAATAATAGAGATAAAAATCCAAAAATTGATACTTTTGATTACCTCAAGGGGTACAATTGATGAGCCAAATTTGAAAGAAATACAAAAATGTAAGGTAAAAAACGTTGGATCACTTGACATGGAATGACCCGTATAAGGAATTTGAAAATGAACATAATTTAAAATGAAGAAATTTGAAACGCTTTTTGGCTGTCTACAAAAGATGTCAAGCTTTTAGGGTTTTGTGTTATTAATGAAATTGTGACAATTTGAAACAAGAAGTCTGGCGTCATACATTTTTGTATGAATATGTGTCTATGGAAAAAAAAGGAGTGACGCATGACAAGGGGGGGGGAGGTAAGGTGAAGTGCGATACTTTGTGGCAAAAGGAGAAGACTGTCGAAATCGGTGAGAACAAACTGGACATCATTTATGTGTGTGCAGCTCTTGAGGCATAACTTTCCGTTTTGTTTTAACATAAAAGCGTTCGAAACTTAAATTCTAAAAGTCAGTTCCTCTGCAGAATTAAACAGAAGGAAGAATGATTAGATGCTTCGTTTGGGACTTATATTTGTTTCTCGCAATCTCAAACAACTACATAATGAGAATATGAACAACGTTATAATGTCATCGCTTTTCTACCAGGACGATATCCCAGGACGTTAGGAAATTCCCAACGGACTATTTTAGAACAAAGATTAAATCCTTAGTCTAAACAAGCATTTGAACCTTTTCAGGTTAAGCGTATAATAGCTGCATCTTGAACGCTTAACTAATGAGTATTCCATAGTAAAAAAAATGTTTGAAACTTATTTTTAAATTCAACTTATTCTTAGTTTCTTAATTATAAATGTTCAAAATTAAGTGCGCAACTCTTTAATATCATAAACACGAACTAATTTCCTTCAGCAAAGGATTAATGAAAAATTGAGTCACTCAAGATATTTGCTGCAATCTTAATTGATTAATGGTTGCTCAAGGAGGTAAAACCTGCTTACATATATCATTCATTACCTGTCCAATGAAAAACCCGGTCTGTCCTCGCCAATTTGAAATGTTTTACCTCTTTGACTAGTTTCTTTAAATATCCACAAGGTCGTGTATTCAAGCTCTACAACTGCGCATGAACTACAAATTATTTTTAAACGAACTTGTAGATGATTTTTTATGCATTCAGTTTCGTTTTTTTTTCCGCTATAAAATCATTTGTTGAGAATCACTCTTAGGGCCCTGCTCCACATTGACGAAAAACAGAAAAATAAAGCAGAAGCGTAAAATGGATTAAATGGTGTTCCTATGGAAAGTCCCCGGATTTTCGGTTTCTGCCTTCGGTTTCGGTCGCGTTTTCTGCTGATGTGGAGCAGGGCCCTTACTATAAACTAGTGAGAAAAGCTTAAAATTTCAGCGAGGAAGTGAATAATCCAGTTGCTTAAGTATTTCATACCCTGATGTAGCTTCTATTGCTTACGTTGCACTATTTACTGTGGTATTGCAAAATGATTGCTTAACCTGTGCGTGCTAGACGGTACGATGAATAAATATTAACTTAATGTCCACCGGTCGCATGTTGATGGCCTCTTCAATGTGACACTAGTCTTACGTCTATAACCTTGATTTAAACGTCACCATATATATTACTTTAAGAAGTTCAAACTCTTACTTCTTCCTTAAAATAAGATTTTTTAAATATTTACTGAAAACGGTTAGTAAAAAAAGTAGTCCTGTAATGTGTGTATTAATAAAAGAAAATATACCTGATGGCTTTCGTTGTGGTGTTTTCATTATGGTCGCGTTTTGAACATTTTAGAGAGTAGACTAATTTTCAAAATATGTGCCAATTCTGTGGGAAAATAGCTGGTGCCAATCATTGTTGACAAATGAAAATCTTTGTGTCATATTTAAAATGTATCATTCTGGTGCTTTGTAATTTTATATCCCTCCAGGCCCGTCATTTAGGGGGGCAGGGGGGAGTCAATTGCCCCCCTGACTTTGGGAAATCAATGTATTAGCATATAAGTGGGCGTGGTTTTTACCATTTTTTGGTGAATTTACATTGTGTCTGGAAAATTTCGAAATGACGTCTCTGTATCCCTCTTAGTTTTGGTAAACAATTAGAAAAAGAAAGTAATAGAAATATAAATGTATTGAAAATATAAATAAACAAATAAATAATTGAAAAAGAGATATATGTGCGAGTGTTCGTATGAGGCGAACATTTCTGATACACTTTCTTTGCTTCTAAAGAATCAGTAGAAAATACTAATTGTAACAGTAAGGCTTAGGAAAAAACTACTGTCGTTTTAGAAATAACATAATAAATACAAAGCATCTTATTATCTCCGGCACCCATCCATTGATGACAAATTTCGCGATTTGGCTTTACGCCAAAAGAACTAAACTTCTTTCAACTAATGAGCATTTAGGGAGTATTGAGAAGGAAAATTACTTCGTTTAGTTGTATTCTCATACTAGTTCAAGGTGAATGACTTTTAAATCAATAAATGCAGCAGTTTTAACATTCTCGTGTTTTGTGTTTAAAAAAAAAAACTAAGGATGATTATGCTTGAAAAATTAGTTTCTAGTTTAACATAATCCTTTAAGGTGCTGTATTATAATTTCGAAAATTAAATCCAATGTATAAATCTTAAAATTGCTTATATATAGTGCCAGATGTTGATGTTTTAGAAACCAATTATTTGTAGTTTCATAATTTGTTAAAATTGGAAGGTTTTGGTGCTGTTTGGAATTAAAAATTTCATTGGAAATGCTTCCCGAATTGCATTCATTTGAAATACTTATAGTATTTAAGGCTCGACCGATGCATCGGCATCGGCCAAGGCTGCCAGCCTTTTAAACTGGAATCTCTGCTGCCAGTATTATACTGTTGTTTCTACAGAATAATACAACAAATTTTATGGTAATAAACTAAAATTTCTAATTTTACAATAACAAATTGTAAAATACATAGTTTTACAGTTTTAAACTGAAACCTCTGCTTTCAGTATTATACTGCAGAAACAACAATTTATTTTTTAAAGTGATCGTTTTTTATGTCTCTGATCATTTATTGTGAATATTTATTTTCTTCTTCCAGCCGTGTTGAGCCGCTTCAAGTCCGTCCCCACCGACGATGAGGAGGGCGAGAACCTCAAGAGCCCCGTCGAGGGCGAGGGCAAGATCCACAAAATGGCGCAGGAGCTGGAGGAAAAAGAAGGACTCAAGAGGCAGGTGGGGCTCTTCAGCGCCGTGTTCCTCGTTGTCGGAACCATGATAGGTGAGCAGATTTTTCCACACTCACTGGGGCAGCGTTTACCAACCTGTGGTACGTGTACACTTGGAAGTACCCGACTTTGACAAAACGTCGCTTTGGAAGAATAACGCTGCAACTCAAAAAAAAAAAAAGACATTTTTATATTATTTTTTTTAGAAAAAATCGCTTTTTATGATGAACAAGGTTACAACTCAAAAGTGTCAAAAACATCCGCTAGGGAGCAATTTTTGGAGAACACTGATGTAACTCAAACTACCTTCACTCTTTTTAAAATTACGTCATTAGTAAAATACCATTGAAGTCAATCACGCTACATTAGAAAAAAGATTAAAATGCGGTTTTTTAATGTTAGGTTTCATTAAAATAGTCGCAATAGTTTTAAGCACAAGCGCGATAGAAGTTTCTGAAAAGTTAAAAATTGCTCTCCTGAAAAATGGGCTTTTTTGAGTTGCAGCGTTATTTTTCCAAAGCGACGAAAATAGTCATAACCAGTTAAACGATACTTCTTATTTCCTTTTTAATGTACTAAAATTTTTGTTTCCTCTAGCCTTTTTTTTAGCTTATCTTCAAATGCACAATCGGAAAGATGTTTTTCTTGGGGGTTTTTTTTTCAGATTTAACTTTAAATTATTTTTATTCGTTTTGGAAAATTTAAATTTTCATTAAAAATTGATCCCAGTAATGCAACATTTTCGAAGCTTTCACTTAAAAGAAAGAAGGAAAGGCAGAAAGAAATTTAAAGTAGAAATAAGTGTCATAAACGCGACTTACTCCCTAGGATAAGTTCTTTATCCCAAGCTCTGAAGAGATATGGCATTCTCTGCTAATATTCTGGAAGAAGTTTTTTAATCAATTTTGACGTTGTTGCATTATTTTGACTTCTTGTTACCCGCTAGAGAACAGCCCCAAGTACGCAGCAATGTACGAGTATATCAAGCATTCCATTGCTCTCCTGCAAGGAGCAGCATTAGTAGTTTATTCATAAATATTAGTTCATATTTGATTCAGTGATAAAATAGTTTGGGGGGGGGGGGGTTACTCCTCATTTCCATTCAAGTTTCCATTTCAAAATTTCACAAAAACAACAGTTGTCCTAACCTCAAAATTACGACCTAATTTTAAAAAAAAATTAGAGGAATTTAGAAAAGAAAAGAAAAGCTACAAGTAAAATTCTGTACAGAAAAAAACACAAGAGAAGACTGAGAACTCTCATCAAAATATAAAGAGAGTGATTACATGCTTCAATTTATCAGGACGCAGTGACATGATTTTCACTGCGGAAAATGAAGAGGAGCTGGAAGTTGTTGGTGTTTTCCGAAGAAGTTGACCCAGTTGCATCAACATCTGAAAAAATTTTGGGAAATGTTTTGGGAAGATTAGGGAGTTTTACTGTTGAATGGAATAGGTTCAGGTTTTCAGGGATTGCTGTTGATGTGAAAGATGAAAGAGCTGTTGTTGAGCGCATAGAATGGAATGCAACTAAGTTTTGAAAGTGGTCTAAAATTGAGAATTCTTTGTTCATCAATTGGCGTTCTGTAATTTAAATTGTTAAACCTCCAAAACTAATGAAAGTGTGCCTTCTCTGTAGGCAATTTGTGAGAGAACAGCTAGGTTTACACTCACATTATTTTTTTTTTATATTTTCCTCAAAACAAATACGTGTAACTCAAACTGCATACAAAATGTGTATTCTTCTTTCTAGTGAATAAATTTTCTTCTGAACACAAGTCTTTCTGTAGCGCTAGTAATTGAAGGGTCAGGGGGAAAAACCACGGTAGTCACATTTGATTCATTTTGAGAAAAACGAAATTTAAACTTTACGAACTCATAAACTTCCCCAGTATACTTGTTCTAAAATGACAATAATACATGGACTACAGTGTTTTTTCACGAATATTGCATATACTAAACGAAATTACACTTATTTTTCTAACAGGTGGTAGCATCAGTTTAAATTCAACAAAAAGTGAACTACCGTGGTTTTTCCCCCTGACCCTTCAATTTATAAATGATTTTAAGTAAGTGAAACCACCTTGGTCCCAAACTTACCTATTAATAGTACAGTAAATATTTACATCGATACATTTTTATATTTTATACATTGGTGAAATTTTTCATCATTAACGCTTGTTTTCATTTCAGTTGAAGTATAGAGAAAGATATATTACAAAAATTGTGCACCACCCTGTTTTTTTCTTGTCGTTCCTAAAAGGTTATTCTTGTCATTGTTGACTTTTCCCTGTTTCAGGCTCCGGCATCTTCATCTCTCCCAAGGGAGTCCTCCTCCGTTCCGGCTCCGTGGGAATGAGCCTCATCGTGTGGGTCGGATGCGGAGTCGTCGCCTACCTAGGTACGAACTAGTCTGGCTCTGATAAGTTAAAGCTTGATCTTGACGATATTTACTTCTTTTTCGGGAGTTCAATGGTAAAGGAGACGTGTTTTTGGCGCAGGTTGAAGTTGGAATACCATTGTAAACTGCTGTGAAAGCAACCCAAGTAGACCGACAATCGCACTTTCTTATCGCACATAAAAAACAAAAGTAAACATTGTCAAGATCAAGCTTCAACTTATCAGAATATACTATTACACATTACCAAATCTTTTGTTTTTGTACTTTTTTTTGTACGTTTGTTGATGTAAAAAAATCTTAATCTTCATAGTTAAATCCTTTGTATAGTTAAGCCAGAGGGCGTATCGGCCGTATGAGTGAAGAAAGAAGCGCATGCGTGCTTAAACGTTATAAAAATTTCTGATTCTTTTAACGTGTTCAGTTCGGTTAGTTTTGTTCAGTTTTAGTCATGTTTCAGTTCATACTTAGTTGAATGGCTTTGGGTTGACTTAAACTTGCTAAATAAATGAAATTGTTTTTACTTGAATCCAGTCCTTTTGAATTAAAATTACAGTCCACTAAAATTCTAAGAAGCATCGTACAGTGTTTATCGTTCAAAATACTACTGGTTGATGTTCTCTTCATTACTCCATTCCCAGGTGCCTTATGCTATGCTGAACTGGGCACGGCGATTCCAGTATCGGGTGCTGAGTACTCGTACTACCTGCGCGTCTACGGCCGGCAGGGCCGCTTCGGCCCCATCCCGGCCTTCCTCTACCTCTGGATGTGTTCTCTGATCATCAAGCCCTCTGCAGTATCCATCATGCTGCTCACTTTCTCCGAATACATCGTGGAACCGCTCTTCCCCACTTGCCCCAGTCCAGTCCTGGCCAAGAAACTCATCGCCATCGTTGCCATTCGTAAGTTGCTTTATTCACACAGTTTTGTTGTTACCGACCGTGCTAATGCGTCTGTTTTCGAACGGTATTCATTGAATTAATGTGTAACAAAAACAGAAATACGGTGTTTTTACGAAAAAAAAATCAATTTTTGTCAATGACTGGCACAGTAAGCTTAAAAATAAACTGTAAATTCTATAATTTTATGAAAAAACAAGGAAGATTTGGCACGGTAACAGAAAACAGGCTGGAGAAATAATAAATAAGACAGTGCTGCCATTAAGCTACAAAATATCCAGTTATTACACTGTAAAAAATGAGTGCTCTTTTTTCAGTATAATACAGCTACTTTCACAGTAATAAACTGTAAAACTACTCATTTTACAGTAGTAAACTGTAAAATTGCTAGTTTACAGTAATAAATTGTAGAATTGCTAATTTACAGTTTATTGCTGTGCATTTTACAGTTTTAGACTGGAAACTCTGCTGCCAGTATTACTGTTGTCTTTACACTATAGTACAGCAAATTTTAGAGTAATAAACTGTAACATTGCTAATTTTACAATAATAAACTAAAATTGCTAGTTTTACAGTAATAAACTGTAAAATAGCTAGTTTTACAGTTTATTACTGTGCTTTTACAGTTTCAAACTGAAACCTCTCTTTTCAGCATTATACAGTAAAAACAACTTATTTCTTGCAGTGTAGGGTAAGTGCTCCAGTAGTTGGCCATTTAAGAGATCTTTTGTTGATCTTGGCTAACCTAGAACTTTCAGCTATCAATACAGCAACAAAAACAAGGTAAAACTGAAGAATGAACCTTTCTGATAGTGAATCACCTACTTGTTTCAGAAATTAAAAAAAAAAAAAAATATGTTAAAATCCAAGCTGTTGTCAACACTAGTAAATGCTCCAGTAGTCGGCCACAGAATCATCTTAGCTGAAAAATACGCAGAATCGCAATCTTGGATGACGGGCACACCATTCAAAATGAAATGACTCATTATTAATTCAAAAAAAAGTACCCAAAACTTAACTGCCACTGGTTGATGATTGAGGATAGATACATGCATGTGTGAATGCGTCATATCTGATTTTGAATTAAAAATGTACTATTTACGAGGAGTTTCATGTCATTGTGACCGACTACTGGAGACTGGCCTACTACTAGAGCACTTACCCTATGTAATTAACATATTTTATAATTTTTAAATTTTCGGTAGCGCAACTTTTCGGACACCCTGTACTTTTTAGAGATTTCATTTGGAACCGAAGCTGTTTCAGTACCCACAATTCCTCGAATCTGTTAATGAGTTTCTCCAAGTCTGCATCTACGTCAACCGTCCTCCGTCAGAGAGAAAAAAATTATCTTAATTTGATTTTGGAAGATGAACCTCATCTCCCCTGATTACGTAGGAGAGGGCCAAGATTTGACAAGAACGATAAGGACGATCTTGGCGATGATGGATTTATGGTCGCGTCTGGGCTGCAAATCCCTGTTTTGAGGATTTCGGTGTCGCAACGCTCGTTTCGAATTGTTGTCACTTCCTATCAAGTTGGAGTAAATAGAAATTAATTCTCTCTTTTGATTTGTGCCCCGTTGATGGTTCGTTATGGACACGAGGATTGACTCTCTGATAAATTGATTGTGAGCGTGCGTGACGCATTTCCTGGCTGAGATTGTTATTTGTGTGAGTGAAATGAACAATCTGATGTGGACAGTACACCACTTCCCTGTGCGGCTATTAATTATTCGATATTTTTCAATAATTCAAAAGAAATGGGTGTGTGTACGTGCGTTGGCTGTTATGCTTCTTCAATGCCTGAATTTCAAATGATTGAAATTTTCATAATTCTACACCCATAATGTATGATAAATGTAAAGAACGGCATTTTCAAATATGAAGAAGTCTACTTTTTTCGTAACTTCCTGAAGCCTGAAATTGTTAAATCAATACTTAAATGAAAGCATGTAAAACAAACAAATTTTCGTTATGAAAGGAGTTAGAGTGACGCAAGATTTGGACTCTGCATTTTACTTTGTCGCCTCAATTTTCATAAATTTGACGATCTATCGTCAAAATTGACACATTCTACACAGGAAGTTTAAAGTTCTTAATGCTCTTTGGTTTTTTAAATTATGCAAGATTTTTCCGCAGCCGGGGTGCAAAGAAGGGGTGTGGTGTTAACTCCTACAGTCCTTTGTTTCCACATTATGGCCAAATCTAAATTGTAGTTTCTGTACTGGTAAGGACTGCGACGCCCCCCCCCCCTCATCGTTCAGATCTTAAATTCTGAAGGGAGGGATGTGTAATGCCTATCTAAACAAAACAGAGAAATAAGAAAAAATGTAGGGGCCTACTAATAAAAATTTTCGCAGTTGAATGTATAGCTGGTCATCATATCCTATATCTGACCTCTACTTTTACATCTCATTAGAAAATGATTAGAACAAGTTTTTGAACTGTCCACTTACGTTCAGCCAGTAGCAAAAAAGTTGTCCATCTACGACATAACGTGATGGCGTTCAGTTGATCCATCGCTCAAAAAGATAGAAGCTGTCTTAACAGTGTAAATTATTTTAAGTTACTGACCATAGCTGTTCGATATCAGATACGATTGTTACTGCTAATTAAATTTATGCTGTGTTGTTTTTACGCTCTGTTGATTTTTCGTCAATATATATTGTCTGCAATGTTTAACAGTTGTTTCATCATTTATTACCGTTTGCGCTATTTATTACTTATTTTCTCTACTTAATTGCTTCAGATTATTGGTGGATAATATTATTTATGTTTTATGCATATATCAGAAACTGAAGTCTTTTTTTTTTTTGAATAAAAATTGAAGAATTTGATTTATTTAAAAGTACAGAAGTTGAATGGAAGAAACATTACTTCATTTGAAATATATGCGAGTAAATATTGCAAGAGTTACAAATAAAATGCATAAACTGAATCTAATTTTAATCTTTCAGTTCCATAAATTATTCAAAAGAAAAGCTAAGGTATTTAGTTACACTCCGCGAAAAACACAAATTGCAGGCCCACCTACGGCGTAACGTGATCATGGTCCATCGCTCAAGAAGATAGAAAGCTGTCCAAACAGTAATCTGAGTACTGACCACAGCTGTTCGAGATCAGATACGATAAAGAATCGAGTGTTTGTTGAAGATTTTTTCACGTTTTTCGTCAGCTTTGAGAGAAGTGTCAAGAGGTTTAATTGCTTCGAAAGTGGCCAAAAAATAAAACATGCTTCCAGTCAACCAGTTATCAGTCACAACCTTAAGGAGTATCAGTCGCATCTGTAAGGATTAATGTAAATATTTAAAGGACTTCGATATTTTGGAGGAATTTATACAACGGGTAGTTTTTGGAGCGGAAAATTGTTACCACGGTAACAAAAATGACCTTTTATGCATTTTGGTTAGATGCAAAGTTGTGTGGTAGTTCTACAAATAAAAGTAAAGAAAACGAAAAAAACTCCAATTAAGAGGCAGAAAGAGATAAAAATTAATTTTTGTACAAATGCATTCAAAACGCACGTTGAAAGTTCAAAACAGAAATTGAAAACGTACAAAATTTTTACCTACTTTTTTTTTTAGCAAACTTGAGTTGTTGTCCCCAAGCAGTTTTTTGCAGTTCCATTCAGGGCCAAGACAGTTAGGTAGACCCCCCCCCCCACACCGACCGAGCGCCTAGTTTCCGACTAGGCTGACATGTCCTCCCGGTCGGCCTGGTTTTTTGGACCATATTTCACCTGGACACGATGTTTTATGTTCATTAAAAAATAAAAAATCTGGTATGGACCCCACACTACTTCCCTTTTACGTGTAAATTTCTTAGTAGTTGCCTTAAGTGTTAAAAAAAGTGCTTGGAGCAAGGTAACAATTCAAATATTTACTCCCCTAATCTGCCACGAAACAATGCAAAAAATATTTTGCAATGGTTAGTTTTCTAAATATTGCTCATTTTAATATCATTCAGTGAATTTTTCGCAAAATATCGCCAATAGCGCCAAGTTGAACCCAAATTCAAAAAATTTTTTCGCCAAATTTGTCGCCAACTTGGCGATATGTCGTGAAGTTGGCGTCAAACACTTGGCGACCAAAAGCTTGGCGACATATCGCCAAGTAGTCGCGCCAATTCATATCACTTGAGTGTGCATTGAAATTAACACTGATTTACCCCAAAAAAGGGGTAAAACACCCCCTTGGGAACATTCAAATGCAACCACAAGGGGAGGTGCACAACTAGATCATCCTCAGAGCCTACATACCAAGCTAGAAGCTTCTACGGCATATAGTTTTTGAGTTATGCGACCCACATACATACGCACACACGTACATACAGACGTCACGAGAAAACTCGTCGTAATTAACTCAGGGGTGGTTGAAAAAATTTTTCGGCTGCTTATATGTTGGTAGGTACATATGCACGTGCTGACAGGTCGAAAAAACTACGGACATTCATTCGGGGTGAGCAAAATCAAAATTTAGACTCAAATTTAAGTGATTTTTTTTTTCGCGATCACAATACTTCCTTTACTACGTAAAAGGAAGTAAAAAAATCTGGTATGGGTCCCACACTACTTCCTTTTACGTGTAAATTTCTTTGTAGATGCCTTAGTGTTAAAATAGTGCTAGGAGTGAGCAAGATAGCAATTCGAACATTTGCACCCATAGTTTGCCACGAAACAATGCAAAACAAATGTTTTACAATGATTCATTTTCTAAATATCGCCGATTTTAACATCATTCAGTGGATTTTTCGCGAAATATCGCCAATAGCGCCAACTTGAACCCAAATTCAAAAAATATTTTTTTTTCGCCAAATTTGTCGCCAACTTGGCGATATATCGCCAAGTTGGCGTCAAACACTTGGCGACCAAGAGCTTGGCGATATATCGCCAAGTGGTCGTGCCAATTCATATCACTTGAGTCTGCATTGAAATTAACACTGATTTACCCCAAAAAAGGGGTAAAACACCCCCTTGGGAACATTCAAATGCAACCACAAGGGGAGGTGCACAACTAGACCATCCTCAGAGCCTACATACCAAGCTAGAAGCTTCTACGGCATATAGTTTTTGAGTTATGCGACCCACATACATACGCACACACGTACATACAGACGTCACGAGAAAACTCGTCGTAATTAACTCGGGGGTGGTTGAAAAGGATTTTTCGGCTGCTTATATGTTGGTAGGTACATATGCACGTGCTGACAGGTCGAAAAAACTACGAAACATTCATTCGGGGGTGAGCAAAATCAAAAGTTAGACTCAAATTTGAGTGATTTTTTTTTCGCGATCACAATACTTCCTTTACTACGTAAAAGGAAGTAAAAAAGATCGAAAAATTCTGAAAAAGTAGCACCTGAATCAAATAAATGGAGGCGTTAAACTTTTAAAAGCAAATTTCTCAACTTGAGATAGACTGTAAATTAGAGATGCACCGATAAGCAAATCGGCCGATTACCGATTTATCGGCTGGTGATAATCGACCGATTAATCGGCAGGGAAGATTAGTCATCACGCATATCATTTTTAATTATACTTATTTCTCCATGACTTTTTTTCTTTCACAATCTCGGTTTTAACCCTACCCTGCATGATTTTTTGTTCTCTGAAAGAACTATATATATTTTTCAATGTAATAAAGAAAACATTGGAAAACATTTTTAAAGATTTAATTTCGAGGATAGATGGTTATATTTGCTTTAAAGATTACTTGCTTTTTATGCTTGAGTTGCCCTATGCTTGGTCAAAAGGAAAAATAGTCCATGTATCCAATTGGCAACGCTATGCAGTGTAGGGTTTAGAATAATTAGTTATTTATTTCTGAGTGGACTATTTATTTTTCTCTATTTTTCTAATTTTCACAAAATAATTCTTTGAGCGAATTTCTATATTATTGCTCATGAACTTACATTATGTTAACTAGACATCAAAATAAATAAATAAAAATAAAAATAGAGGGTATGTTGTTGTGAGTAGGCTAATTTAGGAGCACTTTTAATGTTATTATTTTTTTACTGGTCGCCATTTAATCCAAGACTTTTTTCCTATGAGAAAGTTATTAACTAAAAGCACTGTGTTAAAGAAGAAAAATTTAGCCACATGAAAAAGGTTGCAACATTGTATTTTTCTCAAGTGTTTGTAGAAAATTACATTCATTTACTGTTAGCAAATATATTTGTCATAGTTAAAAGTAATCTTAAAACAAGGTTAACTCATCTCATTCTCAAAACCATTTGAATATGGTTTTTGTTTAATTTTGAACAAAATGATACAATGAAATGAATATTGGACAGCATTTCAACATCCGTGTCTGTGGGAAATCATAATCGAAATTACTATCGAAGAATCCTAGATAAATCCTGCTGTGACAAAATGATCTCTTTCGAAAAAAACTTTGCTACAAAAAGCTCATCATGAAGAGCATTTATATTTTTATTTTATTTTATTTTCTGTAAGAATATTTATTTAAACAATTAAAAAATGAAGACTCTTTCCGGCGGGAAAAATTGAAACCTTTTTAATCAAAAAAAAAAGAAAGAAAAAAAAAAAAAAACCAGCAACGGCAGAAAAAAAAAATTACATTTTATCACCGAAAAAAAAACCGAAAAAAAAGTAGATTCCAAATAATACATTCTTAGCTACCTTTTATTAGAAGTAGGGCGAGGAGGGGGTGGGACTTTTATTTAAAATAGAATTGCAGTTTCTCACGGACTTAACAGGTCCGTTGTGCAAACCCGTATGTTTTCTTTGCATGTTTTTGTTAAGTTGTTAATTGAACTTTTACTTTTTAGCACAAAGATATTTCCATCAGTATAGTTACTTGTGGAACATTTTCAAAAACAAATTAGTGAACAGTTGCTATGAAAAAAACAATATTTAACTCAGATTATGTTTTTAATGCTTTTCAATCCATGTGATGATATCGGTTGGCGATTAACTTAATCCCTAATTCAAAGCCAAAATTTGCAATTTCAGTATTCATCACATTTATTAATTGCTACAGCGTGAAGATGGCCACCAAGATGAACAATTTCTTCACCTACGCAAAACTCCTGGCCATTGCCATCGTCTGCGCCGTGGGGCTCTATAGGTTATGTTTAGGTAAGTTGAGTTACAAAATTTGTAAGAAGTTATTCATTTTTCGTTCTTTTGTGCTTAATTTTCTGTTTTCTTGATAAATTTCGCGTTTATTCTCTTATTTTTCACTCAAAATTAGCGTAGTTCTTGAAACTTTACCTGTTTTTTGGCTTTACCACAATGGCCGTGCTCCTTTTAACATTGCGTGAATGGGATTGGCGAAAAATTTAAGAAATATCGCCAAGTTGGCATTATTTTTTGGCGAAAAATCGCCAAACGCCGCAAATATTGGTGACAAAGCAGTAAGTAACCGCCTTTAGCCAGGGCTAAGGCAGAAACATGCAATACACCAGCAGCTCGTTCATTCCATCCATGGACTGCAGTTTCGTGCTTGTTATGCACTCATCAGCATGGAATAGGAATTAAACGAGCTGGAGGCAAAAATCCTCTCATAGAGCAAAGAGAGCCAACAGAAACTGGTGGATGGAATAAACGAGCTGGTGGTGTATTGCATATTGGTAACAGTTTGAACCAGTGGTCGGAAGTAGCGCGCTACAAGTAGCGAAACTACTGTAGTAGCTACATTTTTTAGTAGTTTGTAGTGTAGCGCACTACTTTTTAAAAAAAAGTAGAGTAGTGAGTAGCGCGATACAAAAAAATAGTAGTTTGTAGCGATTTCTGAAAACTACTTTTAAATTAAAAAAAATAAATAAATAAATGAAAAAAATTAAAAAAAAAAGAGAACGAAGGAAAAAAACAAGGTTTTTCTTGTGGCGAATATTCGTAAAAATTGTAAAAAAAATCTAAAAAGGACAAATTTTAGCAAAAAAAAAGGAACAAAAAGGAAAAGTAACAAATAAATTCAAAGACAATTCCTATTTCTATTCCATATTCGAATGAGGTAATTTTTTAATCTAAACCACTTTTCGAATTTTTTCGGTCGATCCTCAAACGGTGTATTCTTTTTATTTATTTATTTTTTAAAAAGTAGCGAAGTAGCAACTACATTTCAAAAGTAGTGTAGCTCGCTACATTTAAAAAAAAGTAGTTGTAGCTGTAGTTAACTACATTTATAAGAAAGTAGTTGTAGTTGTAGTTCGCTACGAAAAATATGTAGTTTTTCCAACCACTAGTTTGAACTCAGCATGTTATTTTAACTATAACGTTATAGGACTATTTAATAATGTTTTTCAAATGTTTCAACGTATCTTGAACTTGCAAATTTCGCTTCTGAAGTTTGCATTTCGAAGCAAATAATTTTTCTCAATGATTTTACGTAAATTGATAACTTTCCTTCCTTTGAAATAAATTTAAAAATGATTAAAAGCATCTAATTTTAGTGGAGCAACGAAATTTTAATGTGTGATACTCGTTTTTATAATTTAGGACATCACGAGCACTTAGGCGCCGGATTTCAAGGTACGACAACTTCGTTTTCTGATTTGGCGACTGCATTTTATTTCGGTCTTTGGGCTTATGACGGATGGTAAGTTCACAATTGGTTATTAACCCCACTGAATTTCAGTAACAGTTATACTGTCGTCCCCGCTTAATTGGGTAACCGATAAACGAATATCCCGCTTATTCGAATAAAACTTCCCGGAACCGATGCCATAGATACAATGTTAAAGATCCCCGCTTAATCGAATAATATTTCTTGGAACCGGCAGTAGTCGTTTAAGCGGGGCCAACAGTATTTCTAAAGATCATTCTACCTTTTATGAGCATAGTAAAGTTTTGATTTTTTTTTTTCCTTTTTTTTTCTTTTTGAGAGAGAACTTATATCGCAGACAATAGTGCTGAAGGTTAAGAAAGTAATCGTGCATGATTATCACATCCAAGTGTTTAAAGATAAATAATAGTTTGCAAAGAACGTCCAATACAAAAGAAATTAAAAAAAAAAGGAAAAAAATGATTAGAAGAACGATCCATCATAATAACAATATCTAAGAGTTTACAATGATAAAAAAAATATATTAATTCGCATGTATATAAAATCTGAAAGAAATTTTCAAAAAATGTGTGAATGGATAGGTAGATAAATAAATGATATTTAAAAAAAGCTTAAGGGCCCTGCTCCACATTGACGTAAAGCAGAAAAATAAAGCAAAAGCGTAAAATGGAGTAAATAGTGTTCCTATGGAAAGTACCCGGATTTTCGGTTTCTGCCTTCAGTTTCAGTCGCGTTTTACGCTGATGTGGAGCAGGGCCCTAAGGGCCATGCTCCACATCAGCGTAAAACGCGACCGAAACTGAAGGCAGAAACCGAAAATCCGGGTACTTTCCATAGGAACACCATTGAATCCATTTTACGCTTCTGCCTAATTTTTCTGCTTTACGTCGATGTGGAGCATGGCCCTTACTCTTGAGAATTTCTGTTTTTAAAAACTATTATAAAACCTTCTCTGTCTTCGTGTCAGTTGGGCCAAGCGTTTTAACCGTTGCCAAAAACAATACTTCCTTACTTCTAAAAAGGAAATAGAAATGAATATAGTAATTAAAATTTTTATTAATTTATAGAGATTTTACGCAGCAATATTCATTGACGTCAAAAATAAATTAGAGCTTAAAAAAAAAAAAAAAAAAAAAAAACCTGTCAGCAATATGAACTACAAAAGGGTTAAATAATCTTTGAATACAAATAATATGTTCAACAGGAATGGGATGTTTCACAACAAAGTGTTTCCCCCCTTTTTGATGAACTTAAAGTAAAAGTAATTAAACCTTTGATCAAGTATTTAACTTGTACATTTCTTTAAGATCGAAGGTTTAAGGGGTTACAGTACCTTTCTAACAAATTTCTTTAATTTAAGTGAAAAAGTTAATTCTTTGAAATATTTGTTTCTGCACTTGTTTAAAAATCAATAATTTATTTTCAAACATCAAAAATTTTGAAAACTTTTTTTGAAAATTTGAAAAATGTAAGAAAATTTCAGTTTTTTAAAACCCTAAGGCTTTTTTGTTTCTGCACTAATTTCAAAATTTCTTTTTGCGAAATGATCACAAGGAAAACCTCAACAAATCTGTGCATTCATTTTCTTATATTTTGATTAGAAAATATTTTGTGACCATTTATGTAAAAAAATCTTAGAAAATTTTGTTCTTCGAGGTTTAACAAACCCTAAAAATTTTTGTAATTTATAAAACGCTTATTCCATGCACAGTTTTGTTAAATATATTATCCTGAGTGCAAAAAATATTGCTTTAAAGTGATATCTTTAATAGAAAAAATTCCTTAGCATTTCTAGTAACATAGAAACACTAAAAACTGATCACCGAGAAAAAGCACTTTAAAGTTTGGCTTTTCCATTAGAACACATAGCATGTATGCCCTAAAGTCACTCATAACTTTTTAAATAATTTAGCTAGAACAATGCTGTTTTTTTCTGAGTGTTTTAAATAACTTTTACTTTTGAAATAAGCAATAAAATTTTTTTTGGTCTTTTGGTCATTTTTGAGGTACTGTAACCCCTTAAACTCAAAAATTGACATTTAATTATTCTGATGTTCGTCTGTGTCTCACCAAGGTCACTGGCCACCACCTCAATTTCGCTTGTTCGCGTTTGCATTACTTGTAAATTAAAATTAGCACCTGTCTAAACAGAAAATAAATATGTGCATTCAGAAGTTACTACCACTTAAAATCTGAAACGAGATCTCTGCAAATAAAGTATGAAAATTATTGAATTGTCAACCGACTAATTACTACTTGAGAGACATGCTCGTGCCAGGATTTCATAAAAGAAGGAGTTTTAAAGGTATTTGCTCCCCAACTCGCATTGTCAGGAAAGCATAGCACTATGTCAAATGAAATTTATTTCTGTTTAATAACTAATACAATGAGTGGGAAAGGAGGATGAGTTCAAAACGCAACCAAAATCCTTGGGTTTTAGTCAGATTACCAATCCTAGTATGGTATTTTCTATCAATATAAGTACTGTTACGACCGGTATACGCCCAAAATGTAGCGGCCGAAATGTCGCCGGTCCAAAATGTCGCGTGTCCAAAATGTCGCCGGTCAAAAATGTCGCGTGTCCAAAATGTCGCCGGTCAAAAATGTCGCGTGTTCAAAATGTCGTCGGTCAAAAATGACGCGTGTCCAAAATGTCGCGGGCAAAAATGTCAGCAGTCCAAATGTCGTCAAACAAAAATGTAGAAGATCCGACATTGATAGTACCAAAAATTAAATTATATGAAAAGGCTTTTTTACACCAAATTAGCAAAAGATTGCTAATTGCTGTTGATGAACGTGTGCGTTAATGATAGTATGGACTAAAATTTTTGAAAAATACTAAAAAAAAATTACCCTTTCGGCTTGTAACCGTTTCGAGCGTTTTCCAAGAAACAAATAGTTATCAAACAAGCGTCCGCTAATTATTTACAATAGCTTATTTCACCGTGACTCGCTATCTACCAACTTAAAAACGAATAGATTAGCAGCTCAAGCCAAGTTTAATTGATATCGAAAGGAAAATTTATGTGTTAAAAAAGAAGTTGAAGAAATGTGAAATGAATAAGACAGATATACAATGTTTGACATTTATTTTTGTTAAAATTTCTTACATGATCGAAGCAAGTCTATATAATTTAAATGATAGAGGTGTTTTTATTTTCTTCTTCATAAAATGTGTAAAAGAAAGTATTGGATCAGTGAAAAATTATCAATTAGGAAGAATTTACACGTTCTGATGTGTGCTGAATTCAATTTTATCGTTTATTTTTTTAAAGGAAAATGTGTAAGTGTGTATCTGCGTGACCCATTTTTTTGGGGCGACTCTACCACAAAACTTACTGCGTAAATTGGAATGAAATTCGGTACATACATATACCAACGAATATGTGGTTCAGTGCTGATTGGTTTTTGCCGCTAGTTCTTCCAAGTTTTTACATGCAAGAATGTAATGGAACGTTTTCAGCATAGCGTGATTAATGTTTGAAGAAGGTTCAGACGAAATAAAATAAAAATTGGCCCATAAGAAGCCTTCAGAAGATACGCCACATCATCGAGGAAGCAGAGCAATTGGACTTTTTATTTTTCATTATTTGTGAGTGATGTATATCAAGAAGTAATGCAAGTATTTAGACAAAATTTTGTTTGTAGAAGAATCTTAAAGGTAGAGATGCTTATTCATTTCTGGCGTTAATCAGCTCAGACATAGTACTGTACCTTCGTTACAATCAGTATTTAAATGTGGAGTTGAATATAATACCATTTTTTCTCTTGAAATTTCACCTCCCCTTCCACCACTTAGTTGTTACAAAAAAAGCAATAATTACATGAACTAATTTAATTTCAAACGTCCCCAAATAACTCTTAAAGAAAATGTTCTAGAAGAAAATTGCTGGCTACGCGGTGATTAAACGGTATTCCGTTTTTGCAAAAGGAAAAAAAAAGCCTTTACAGCAAATTTATTTCTTTAATTTCTTTGTGTGAAAAAAAGAAATAATCCTAAATATAATTTAAAAAGAAAGACTAAAAAATACGCTTTTAGAGTAAATCAAATTCAAAAGAAGATTTTGAAAACTGTTGAATATCCGCTAAGTTTACTTGCACTTATAATATGCATTTTTTGTGGACGATCGATGCCCTACTCAGAACCAGGGGCGGACTGTCTCCCCCATGAGGGCGCAAACCCAAACCTCCAAAGGGCGCACTTCAAAATTGCACCAAGCCCAACAACCCCCCCACACACACATTTTCTGCGGGAACTATCTGCGATGGTCTAGTTTTCAACAGTGCAGCATAAATAGAAACAAAGCAAATAGGATGCTTGGGTTTATTAATAGATCTATTTCAAACAAGTCTAAGAATGTTCTTCTGCCTCTATTAGTCCAGGCTAGTGTCCATTGAAATGTCATGATACCTAAAATTTTTATATATATGAAATTTTTTGGTGGTTTCTATATGAATTGGACCTGCTGATTCCGAACCCGTTGAGTGCCAGACGCTAAACCTTGAGCATTTTTGTCAAAATGGCGAAATCCAATATGGCTGCTGTAAAAGGTATGAAGCAAATTAAATGAAACGTACGTGCAATGAAACATATTTTTCACTTAAAAATAATTGTACTCTTTAGTCAAAATACAATTCTATCGAAAATAAATATTTATGGAAAGTATACGAATAAAAAATTTTACCAAATGATAAAATTCAAGATGTCAGCCTAAAAAGTTGTAAGGTATGATTTTCACGTATTATTCATTGTTTAAATAGTAATGGACATGAAAATAAAATGTTTTAACAAAGATAAATGTTTAAAATGATATGAAGGAAGCGTAAAAAATGTGATTTAGCCTAACAGTAACACTAAAAATATTTAGAAATATTTCAAATTTAAGTTTCGTGATTTTGCCAAACTAATTTCCTTGAAGAAACAAGTTTCTTTTACGAAAGAGCTTCCTATATTGATACAAGTTGCATGAGCACGGACTTCTCGCTGTTGTGAAATTTATTTTTAGCTACCAGTTGGAAGGTATATCCAGTGTGTTTATTTAGTGTTTCACCTTCAGCTCGATTACGGATTCTCCAGATTGACTTCACCCAAATGAGGGAATATGCAATCTTTCGATGTTGTAGTTTTGCAAGAATTGCAAACTAATAAGTTTTGTTTTGTTGATTCACAAACACTTCTAAAGTTATCAGAAAACAAACTATCGAATATATCTCATTCGCCCTAAGCATTTTTTCGCTTTTTCACTGAGAAAAAGTAATTTTTTGTAATGATGCTTCTCATACAATTCTATTATGACCGGAAAATATTTTTTTAATTTGCATGATATGTTTTAAACCAACTTCCCTCTTCACAGTTTCACTGCAAAAATAGCCCGAAACATTCCTGGAAAATAATGAGGAGTTATGAGCTTAAATTCTGCCAGTATAACATACCTAGAAGAAATAAGGAAAGTTTCCTGCTAAAGTCAGTAACCTTGCTAAGGAATTTTGAAAGCTTCCAAACAAATTCAGTCAATTTACGGTAATAAATCGGTAACTTTCCACCTTTCTTTGATGATAAAAGTTCGGCACCTTTCTGGCTTACCAGGATTGCTCCTGGAGCAGTTTAACAAATTGGCCAGTGCTAAGACAGAAATTGCAAGCAAATAGCTGAGCTGCTTATTAGTTTTGCAATTCTTGCAAAAGTACAATATCAAAAGATAGCACATTTCCTTATTTAGGTGAAGTCAATCTGGACAATCCGTAATCGAGCTGAAGGCGAAACACTAAACAAACACACCGGATATACCTTCCAACTAGTAGTTAAAAATACATTTCACAACAGCGTGAAGTCGGCGTTCATACAACTTGTATCAGTATAAGAAGCTCTTTTGTAAAAGAAACTTGTTTCTTCAAGGAAATTGGTTTAAACCGGCAAAAGCCCGAAACTGAAATTTGATATGTTTCTAAATATTTTTAGTGTTATTATTAGGCTAAATCACATTTGTTATGATCCCTGCATATCATTTTAAACATTTATCTTTGTTAAAACATTCCATTTTCAGGTCCATTATGGCTTAAAAATTGATTAATACCTGAAAAGTAAACCTTACAACTTTTTAGGCTGACATCTTAAATTTTATTATTTGCTAATTTTTTTTATTCGTATACCTACTTTTCATAAATATTTATTTTCGATAGAATTGTATTTTGACTAAAGGGTACAATCATTTCTGAGTGTAAAATATGTTTCATTGCACGTACGTTTCCATTAATTTGCTTCATACCTTTTATAGCAGCCATATTGAATTTCGCCATTTTGAAAAAAATGCTCAAGGTTTAGCGTCTGGCACTCAACGGATTCGGAATCAGCAGGTCAAATTCATGTAGAAACCACCAAAAAATGTCATATATATAAAAATTTTAGGTATATGGTCTTCTAGCCTGGACTATATATAGAAGTTTGGTAAGACCTCATTTAGAGTATGCTGTTCAGTTTTGATCTCCTTATCTGCGAAGAATGATATTAATTTATTGGAAAGGGTACAAAGAAGGGCTACAAGGTTAGTAAACGGATTTTCTAATTTAGACCATGATTCCGACTTAGAATGCATAATATGTATATAGTCTTGAGCAAAGGAGAACCAGCGGGGACATGATTCAGTTATTTAAATTTATTGAAATGAATGATGTTGCAGGGTTAGATTTTTGCACAGAAAGCAGGACACGGGGTCATTGTTTTAAGCTGTTCAAATCTCAGGGTAATCTGGAAATTCAAAAAAATTACTATTTTAGCAGGGTAGTGGGAACTTGGAACAGTTTACCGGAAGAGGCGGTAAGGAGCAATGGAGTAGATAGCTTTAAGAAGGCCATTGATCTTCATTGGGGTCTTTAATTTGTCTAGGACCAGCCCAGTTGGGCCCAGAGCCTGTTGCTGGTCGTCGCATTGTATTTGTATTTGTATTTTTTTTTTTACAGCAAAATTAAGCTTGGTATAATATATGTTACAGAAGAGTACTTTGTCGAAGAAATTGTTTCACCAGGGCGTTATTGTAACTACTATTCCTTTATAGATTGTATGTGCTTCAGAACTTCCAAGACAAATGCG
>JAXGGA010013283.1:0-35791 GCA_038373865.1 Uloborus plumipes | reverse complement strand
GACGAAAGCTTTGCTTAAATTTGACAACTTTTGATTTTTTTTTTCAATTGTTGATAATATTCGCACCATCCGTAATCCTCACATCGTATCCGATAATAGGCGATTCTGTTTTATATTTACTAACCATCTGCAAAATAAGCGGAACTGAGTGCCAAATTTACACGAATAAAGGCAGAGCGACTACCTACCCGTTTTGCCCATATCTGCTTCTTGCACAAGTATAAAAATTCATTTAATCCACTTATTACCCCAAATTGAACAATTTGAGGTTATAAGTATAGGGAAGACCGGGCACGTTTACGCACATTTTTTTCAATGATTTTTCTGAATTTTATGTTTCAATGTAGAAAATTTTAGACGATATATTCTTATGAAGCAGTTAATAAAGTTGTTGTTTGTGTATTCAGTTCTAGGCCTGTTTCAGTATTTAAGCGTTAACAAAATAAGATTTCGGTCAATGTCTGTTGCGTAAACGTGCCCAGTACCCAGGGCACGTTTACGCAGTTTCAATTTCTGACCCAGTCTCACTTATATGAAGACATTTTCATTATTTTGACATCTAACTTAGTTATGTTAGTTCTTTGAACATAATGTTTTGCCATCTATAAAGTAAAGAACATTTATAATGGGCAAAAGAGTATAAAATTAAAAGCCGGGTAGGCATGAAGACATAACTAAGATTTTAAGCTACTAGAAACAAATCTCTTACTCAATTAAACCTTAAATGATGATTTGAAAAACTAAATAGCCTGAAAATACCAGAGGTTTGACACAATACGATGCAAAATATTTCAAGGGCACGTTTACGTAGTAAGAGCTTGCGTAAACGCGCCCCGTCGCCTTGTTCAGATTTATTTTTAACGCTTAGTTTACAATAAGCTTCTATAAGCTCAAAAAAAATTTACTCAAGTTGGCAAAAACAGATTATCCTCTTCAGATGATATACCAAAGCTCGACGGAAGCTAAAAAACTTGTGAGAGGACTTGCAAGGGACCAGCATCAATCTGTCACGACTGGTAACACACCAATTATAACATGTTTCAAAAAAGGGCACTGCGAAACGTGTCCCGGTCTACCTTACACCGTGTAAATCTACTTGATGAATAATATTAGTAAATGTCAAAAAATAAATGCTTAAAACCAACAGGGGCATATTATAAACCATTTTAGAATAATTAGAATTTTAGAGAGGGGATAAATTTTAATGAAAGCTGCAGAACATTTTGTTAAAGTTTTACATTGAAGAAGTGAACGCTGTAGAACTGGAGTTGGTCGATTTGTATTGATTTTAAAAGGAACTCAGATTCATACTAGTTGTAAAGGTGCTCAAATTCAAAGGCATACCCGATTTAGTCGGAGCACCCACTATGAGTCGACTACCTCTATAAGTAGAGCCTACCTTCGGACACTCAGTAGTATTTTTTTTTCTTCTTTTTAAACGGAAAGACAGCTACGTATAACCGGGGATATCCTTGACTGGGCCTATGCCTTTTCGATTATAACTACAATCCATAACCTCAGATGTTGCACACAAGCCACCGGCATAATTTTTCACTAGTGTTAAATAAACAGCGAAGAATGCTTTGCAGGAAGTTACATTCCATGATAAGCCCTACCCTTGCGGTGCATTCTCGTACGCTTTTCTCAACAATTATAGAAAGCGGTCTCACTTGAAAGAATTTGAAACACTCATCTCGGAATCTGATATTTCGCCTAATCCGAAGCGGACATAAGTAGCCGTTACATAGCAGAATGACCTAGCCAACATATTTTTTTGAGTATTTGGAAATACGGTAATACGGTGCCTAGTTCCTTTTGCGCAAAATTGGTAGTGACAAGTTGAGTAAACCACCACATTTGGTAAGTTTACAAAGAAAACTTATTTCTCAAATTTAAAACAGTTTTATTGGGGAATATTTCCTATAATTAAACCTATTTTCATACTGCTATTATTTGAACCCTGAGTTTTAAAATTTTATTCCTTCATATCGACAAATGAAGTGAAACATCAATTAGGCAGCACATCTGAAGCTTAGCTACCATTTTTCTTCAATGCGACTTGAGTACAGATACCAGTGCTTCCACTCGTTCCCTATGGAACCAAAATGCTGGCGAAGTCCGCTCCAGTTTTAAAGGCATTAGCGGTCATTCATTTTACCGACTTTAGGAAGGGGTGGTTTTAGCAGGCGTATAATGAAGTGCAGAAAAGAAAGTATTTTCCATGAAAAGCATAGCCGAATCTTAGATTTGATGGGGCTGGCATTAGAAAAGACGGGAAACTACCCGCTTCCCTACGTCTACCTTTAATAAAAATAATTGTAGTAATTTAAATATGCATTTTTTTTATTTACCTTAATGGATTAAAAAAACGCATGCAATGAAATCGTTAACAGTGCATAAAATTTTTTTAATGACTTTTATCCCTCCCCCCCCCTAAATTGAAAAATAAAGGAACCTATGCCTACAATTAATTTTTTGTTAAACAATGGATTTTTTTGCCGGTTTTTTCGAAAAAAAAACCCTGTTGCTTTGAAGGGTTAGATGCAGAGAAGATGAAAATCTTATTTTAATTCTCCTCATCTGGTCACCCTTTCTGCTCCCTTCCTGGTAAAGGCCACTATACTGCCATAAAAACCAAGATAGTGGTTCTTCTAAATCATTAATTTCGTAAAAACGAGCAATTGTAACCACGTAGAAACGCTGGGCGTCCCCGACGCTTCTTTATTGCTCAGTACCCTTCTACTTTCTAGTGCTGTAAGATAACATACGTCTGCATATTAAACCTAGAAAGTAGGTTGACCATAAACGGACAAAATATGGGGATACTACTTTTCAGGTTAAGACGTCATTATTTATCTGTGAAGCTGATTCATGCAACATTTTGGTTTGAAACTATCAGCGTGATACCAGTACTATACATATGAAAATTGCCTTTGAGAAAACTAGATCCCAAACTTAAGTTGTATACCTCATTTTTGTTGGACTTTAGGAGAGTAGTGGAAGCTTAAGCACGGATTGCAAACACATGAAGGATAAAAAGGAATTTAATTTAACATACACAAAACACATCATAACATATAAGAGCGAAAGAGAGAAAAAAAGGAAAGGAAGAAAGAAAGGAGAAAAGGTTTTAGGAAAGGAAAGGAAAAAAAGGAAAAGGGAAAGGACGAAAGAGAGAAAAAAAGGAAAGGAGAAAAAAAGGAAGAAAATAATAACTTTAGAAAACAACAAATAGGTTGCTATAGTAACGCAGCTATTAGCCAAACTTAAATTAATAAAAGTTGTTTAAACGTTCAAGGCTGAACTCAATTCAACACTCCTCCTCGTTTATACAACTTCTTATGCAACATTTTTCTCTTAGAAAATTCTGTCTGGTTGACTTTATATTTACTTTTCCTTAACAAGCAAATTTGAGATGGATATCCTTTTATGAAGCCTGGAAGTTGTTTCATGCCTTTCACTTCATTTAACTTATTCAAAAATGCAGTTTTGACATCGAAGTGATGAACAACCAGTTTTTGTTTTGCTGCAACGGATAACAAAGTGCGAAGTGTTGTTTGACGTATTACCGGAGCTAATATCCCTTTGTAATCTTCTAATGATTTCTGCTCGGTTTGCAAGACATCAAACCCTTTCTGTTTGAACTTGCTGGATGTTGCTGCAATATAAGATGCTGGTTCTTTTACTTCATTTGCTGAAACATGAATGTCTTTAATCAGTCTTTTAGGAGGAATACCTTTAGTTGATCTTTGAGAAACTCGAGATGGGACATTGTTCTCCTCCTGAATGTCTGCTTCTTCATTTTGTATTTCTATCCTTGATTCATTTTTACATTTCACCTTTAAATCATTTGACCCCTCATGACTTCTGTGAATTTCAAATCCGAATTTTACATCTCTGCTAATTATAACCTTTTGAGTAGATGGATTGTAGCAACGATAAGCTTTCGACTCCTCATCGTATCCAAGAAGAATCATTTCATTGCCCGTGTTATCAAGTTTCTGACGTTTCTGAGAAGGCATATGAACAAAACATTTGGAACCAAATATCTGGAAAATTTTCACTTTAGGCTTTTCCTTATTCCACAGCTCTTATGGAGTTAGCTTCTTCACTATAGTAAGAGCTCCGTTTTGAATAAAATTGGCAGTCACTACAGCTTCACCACAAAACTTGTTAGGTAAGCCTGCATCAATCAGCATGCAACGTGCCATTTCGATCAAAGTTCTGTTTTTGCGTTCGGCTACGCCATTTTGTTGTGAAGAGTAAGCTGCTGTTAGTTGAATTTGGATTCCTTTACTTCCTAAATAATTCTTTAAGTGCGTATTTAAATATTCACCACCACGATAAGATCGAATAATCTTTACTCTTCTTTCAAATTTGTTTTCAACTAAAGCAATGTATCTTTTCAACATCTCAGAAACTTCAGATTTATGAGCCAGTAAATACACCTGAGTGTAACTTGAAAAATCATCAATAAATGTGACGACATATCGTTTTCCACTTGGTGTCACAGTCTGCGTTGGTCCAGAGACATCTGTATGAATCAAGTCTAATGGAGCACTTGATTCGGTTGCTGATTTCTTTGGGAAAGGTAGACGTGTAAGTTTTCCTTTCATGCACGTGTCACAAAACATTTTGATGCCGCAGTCCCCTATTTCCATATCTGCTAACAGTCCTTCAGCATGCATTTTCTTTATTGCTTCAGGATCTCTATGTCTCATTTTTCTATGCCATGTATGAATACATTTCTCTGTGTGTTCATTCAACGCTTGAACTTTATGTGATTGAACTATCTTGTACAAATTCCCTGCTGATTCTGCATATCCTACTTGCTTTCCATCTTTTAAAATTTGACAAAAACCTTCAACAAAATGTACTGAAAAATTGCGTAAAGTTACCTGTCGAACTGAAATTAAATTGCCAATAACTTTCGGAGAGTAAAGCACATCAGATAAAACAACTGATGTCACATTTCCTTCTTGATTCCTAAGCAATAAATTTCCTGTTCCTATACCACAAGCAAGCTTCAATTAATTCTCCATTTGCAACTTCAATGTTAGCTTTATATGAAGTGTCTAGAGAAGAAAAGAATTTTCTATCATTTGTTACATGCCGAGTAAGAGTCCAAAATCCAATTTTCTGAACGAATTCCAATTGAAAATAAATTATCTTGCTGCTCAATTGTATTCACTTTATATGGATGTTTTTCTTTCCATTTTATATATTTAGCGCAACTCTGCTTACAGTGTCCAAGCTTTTTACAAAAATAACATTTCACATTATTTTTCTTAAAGTCTTCACTTGAGGTACATTTCATTATTCTTTCGGAAGAATTATCGGGAGTTTCTTCTGCATGTTGCCTACGCTCATATTCAGCAATGGTCTTTTCCTGAACAACAGCGAACGTTAACTCAGATTCAGAACGAGTTTCCAATGCTGTAGTTAAAAGATCATAACTTCTAGACAAATTGCTCAAAAGCATCGCTACACTCCATTTGTCTGAAAGTGATTCTTCACCAATGTCTCTAAGCTTTAAAAATAGTTCTTGCATCCTTACAATATGTTGTGAAACATTTTCACCTTCTTCAAGTTTTAACGAACAAATCATTCTCATTAAATGAACTTTATTTGTCAAAGTACTTTTCTCGTGATAATCTTTAAGTGCAATCCACATTTCTTTAGCTGTATTCTTTCCTCTGATGTGAATAAGCTGATCATCTTCAACAGTGAGTCCGATATATGCTTGAGCTTTATTATCGGCAGCATCCCATTCACTAATTAGCTTTCTGTTTGCATTTCCTTCCGGGAATTGGTCTTTCTTGCTTAATGACCTTTTCAAACAAATTATCCTTCATCAAAAGGAGCTGAACTTTATATTTCCAGTTTGAATAATTGTGATTATTCAATTTAACAATATCACTGCGAAAATCCACTATTTTGCTACAATAACCAAATGTAGCTATAATATAACTAGAAATCAATATTACTTTAAATTTGTAACTAACATCTTTATATGCTTACTCTGGAGGCCATAACCTGTTGGACTTTAGGAGAGTAGTGGAAGCTTAAGCACGGATTGCAAATACATGAAGGATAAAAAGGAATTTAATTTAACGTACACAAAACACATCATAACATATAAGAACGAAAGAGAGAAAAAAAAAAGAAAAAAATAATAACTTCAGAAAACAACAAATAGGTTGCTATAGTAACGCAGCCATTAGCCAAACTTAAATTAATAAAAGTTGTTTAAACGTTCAAGGTTGAACTCAATTCAACAATTTTCTCTTAGTCTATTCTCGGAGAAGAGTTCAGCTACTCAGATTTAAAACAAGAGAGAGGTGAAAGTGCAGTTATTCAGAGTAATTCTCCTATAAGAGGGGAGCTGACTCATCCGACATTTTGGTTCTAAAATGGTGGGCGTGGAACCACTAGTTTCTGTACTCAAGTCGCATTGAAGAAAAGTGAAAGCTAAGCTTGAATTGCAGCTGCATAGATGATATTTGACTATTTTTGTCTATATGCCAAAAACATTTCATAAACTCAGGCTTAAAAGAAGTGCAATATGAAAATAGACCCAATTTCATGAAACATTTCCCAATAAACTGTTTTTAAATTCGAGAAATAAGTTTTTTTTTAAATTTACCTAATATGGTGCTTTATCCAACTAATCATTAGATATTTTACGTTCAGAGCAACCAGGTATAATATTAATGTGTTTCAAATACCTGTAACAAGGCTGGATCCAAGAATGTCTTGAAACCAAAACGTCGGAGAAGTCAGCCTGCCCTCTAAAGGAGCTCTAGTTCAGAGGAAGCATTTTACGATGTTTTTGGAGTAGTTCACGCTGCTGTTGTCTTGTGCCAGATAGTCTGGCAATTTGGGCTACTTCACTTTTCCAACTATATCGTAATTTGGTGTGAAGTCCGACTTTCATAGTACACCCATCCCATAGGGACCCGTTTATAGGATCAGCCGACCATTCTCAGCACAACAACACATTCATACAAGGTAAAGAAAATGATAAAAGGGAGAAATAAGTTATCTTCTTAGATTTACCTAAAGGCGTGGTTTACTTAACTTGCCATCACCTATTTTGCTCAAGAGTAACCAGAGACATTGAAACCGTGATTCCAAGTACTCGGAAAAAAAATGTGAAATAGGTCTGGCTGTCATGTAACCAGGGTTAATGTGCACTTCTACCTATGCCCGCTTCGGATTATGCGGAACGTTGGATCACGAGATAAGTGTATTAAAGTGTTTCTGGCAAAATCGCTCACTCTAACTGCAAAGAGTAAGCGTTCGAGAATGTCATTATTGTAGACAAAGTACCTAACTTCCTGCAAAGTATTCTTTACTGTTTATTTAACACAAGTGAAAAATTACACCGGTGTGCGATATCTACGGTAATGGATTATAGTTAAAAATCGAAAAGGCATAGGCCCAATCAAAGATGTCCCCGGTTATACGTAGCTGTCTCCCCGTTTAAAAAGAAGAAAAAAAAATACTACTGAGTGTACGAAAGTACGTTTTAGTTATAGAGAAAGTCTACCTATAGTGGGTACTTCGAATAAATGGGTAATCGGGTTTAATTTTTTTGCACCTTTAATACTAGTATGAAGCTAAGTGCCTTTTAAAAGCGTTACACATCGACATCTACAGATCGTAACCCCAGCGTACACTTTTCCAATGTAAGACTCTAACAAAATTTTCTGTAGCTTTCACTAAAATGTATCCCCTCTCTAAAATTCTAATTATTCTAAAATAGTTTATAATATGTCCTTGTTGATTTTAAGCATTTATTTTTTGACATTTACTAATATTTTCCATAAAGTGGATTCGTAGGCCATTATGTGCCTACAATTTGAGGTTATAAGTGGATTAAATGAATTTTCACATCCATGTGCGAGCTGGGATTCGAACCCGGAAATCCCACCCGTTAAGACTTTTCTGACCTCTAAACAAGGTGGCTGGCAGTAACCCTCGTTATATCGTGCTAGTCTGTAGACGGCAACAAAACGTGATGTATCGAAAGCACGAAATAACTGTAGTCATAAGAATTAACGATTCAATTAATGTAGTCCATATTAATGACACTGCTCCTACAAAAATACTAATTTATTATCATAGTAGGACGTTTCATTTTTTTTCATTTTGAAAAATTTAAACATATAATTTCATTTTGCCTTACATTCCCTTACATGAAGCGAAATTATATAACGTAATTTGAAAGGAAAAAACATTGCTCTGATGTTTAACTTATGCATGAAATGTTTTTACAAACACGTGGTAAATATATATATCCTTAAATATCTTGGACCTTAAATATCTATGACAAAATTAGAAATTATTCATCTTAAAACTTAACCATGCTATGAATTCTACCCCTTTTTATTTTTAGAGTGATAAAAAAATTATGTTCCAGAAGTGTAGAGAATTTTCACAAGATTTGATTCAAAACTTTTGTTTTGAATCAAACTTCGAAGCAACATTTCAGATCAAGTTCAGTATTATTTGCTTCTTAATGTCCTGCAATTAGTTCAAACTCTCGAAATAATGGACTGGAATTCAATTTCTTGAAACTATTTCCTTCTGATTTCGCATTGAAGCAAACTAGTTCTAAATGTTTTCTTAAAGTAATTGAGTTCAGGTTGTTTTATTATTTATAAAACAAGACAGCAATTTCGAGATACGTGGTCGTGTATAAGTAAAATCTTTCTTTTGTGTATCGATTAAAGTTTTCTGATATGAAAAATAAACAATTTTAACTGAGAAAACTGTCACTTTTCAAAGTATGCAGTTAAAAAGAAGCTCCGTTATGTTACAATAAAATATGATAATCGTCTAGTCTCTTTTTCAATGAAAACTTAACTCAAACAGCAGGATATTTTTGATAAACTTCAACTTTTTGTTTGTATTGAAAAAAATAACAAGACTATTTAATTTAAGTCTGCATCCTCATACGTAAAATCTAACTTGAAATTAAAAGTACTGCTCTGAATTCAAGCTCGTGCTTGAAATACACTCAACCGTGTTTGAGAAAATGTATTTTATTAAATAACTTAAACTCCATTTTTACAATAATTCCCATTCAGTCCTTTTTGAATTAGATTATAAATATAGTCCAATAGAGCTAGTAACATTTTAAAGACGTCTCAGCATGCGGGGTGTGTGGCGGCTGAGAGAGGTTGCTTTTTTTACTGTGCATCACATAATAAATAGTGATAAAAGTGAAAAATAGTAATAGTGGTAAAAATAGTGATTTTATAACCCTTTTGGGGCAATTAGAAACTTAAACTTGTCGGAAGTATTTCATGTAATATATCAATTGAAAGCTCTATTTCTTGCCTTCTCACAATGGTTTTTGACTTTTTTTTTTGCTCTACTATAATTAGAAAAATTGTTGCATGCAAAAACTTTTTTTTTCGTTTTTTAACAGCTTTGTATCTTGTACAGTCATAGAAAAAAAACGAAACACGCTGAAGTATTCGGAGACTATACTTGCTAAGAACAAAAGAAAGGTGTCTTCTGACATGGAAAACAGTCTTCTTTAAAACTATGTGGATATAATTTTGATAAGGGGCCACATGCAAAGTGAAATAAACGCAAAGTCTGAATTTTCCAATAAAAACAGCTACATTTGGTTACATAATTAGATGCGGACGGCCAAAAGTAAGCTGGGTGCCAAGCGGCATTACTTTAGATCCAGTAGAACAAAAGTTATGAGCGAACAAATATTTAGGGACTAGTAAATTTATTTATTTAATAAATAAATAAATTTACCAGTATTTGGTTAGTTATTTTAAAAACTATTTTTTGGCATCGATAAGTATTAAAGAAAAAAAGAGAAGAGATTTCTTAAAAAATCAATGAAAAAACGTTTGAAACCTTCTTTTTAAATAAGATACAAAATACTCATTTACAGGGAGCGTCCATTTATTGATCGATATGCCCTATAGTGAATTAAAAATACGTTAAAATTAAAAGTTGTATTAAATATGCTGATGTTTTCTTTCAATATTTAATTCTTATTTACATTTTAGTTGCTTACATCTCAGTGCTGAGCAACGAACTTAATGGATCATTGCTATTTATTCAAACGATTTAATTCAGTTCAAATTAAAGCATTTGCATTAAAGTGAGTAAAGCGCTTTGGAATTTGCAATGTAAGAGCAAATAGAGTCATTGCGTTCTGCTGATTTAATGCTGGACCGTTATATTTGAAAGACATAAGAGTTCCTCTCTCATGTATTTAGAAATGCATTTAAATGGAATAAATCTGTGAAGATAGCAGTAGTATAAATAATCCATTTTGAATTTTCTCAAGCACTAGTAATTCTACTAATCAAATTGGGACGCTTATGATGTACATGCTTTGAAATTTTACTAATCCTTACGTAAACAAATCTGATTGAAATATCGTTTGATGAAGTTAAATGGCAATAATTTTCAACGGTAAATGTGCGGAAAAGACTGCGGATGCAATCTAAAAGAAACTAGATAATTTAGTTTTGTGTACTCTCGGGAATAAATCGTTCACTTTCAATAATTTTTTATCTGTAGGAAAAATTTTGTCATTCTGTTCTCGCTGGGTCAGTAAAACTCCAATCTGTCAAACTTTCCGTTAGTTCTAAAAAAAATTACTTGGTGTGCTTTTCCAAAAAACTATTTTGTCAAGTATAGTGAAACGTTCGTCAATTTGAGACTGCGTTTCGGCGAGTGCTGACTGCAAAAAATAAATTGCTACTTTAATAGTATAATACAGCTAATTATATAGTATTAAACTGTAAAATTGCTAATTTTACAGTAATAAACTAAAATTTTAATTTTACAGTTAATAACTGCACTTTACAGTTTTAAACTAGAACCTCTGCTGCCAGCATTATACTGCTATTTTGCAGTGTATTACAGCTAATTTTAAAGTAGTAAACTGTAAAACTGCCAATTTTACAGTTATAAACTGTAAAGTTTCAATTTTACAGTTTATTACTGTGCATTTTGCAGTTTTAAACTTGATCTTGTGTTTCTAGTATTATACTATAAAAACATCAGTTTATTTTTTGGAGTGTATTGAAAAGCCATGATGTAATGTTTTCAAATAATATAACGAATTTTGAACAATACCTTGCTTCAAAACAAGAAATATTTTTGGAACTGTATAAAAAAACCGTTTGTAACAAAACTACAGAGATAGAACGACTCTGCAGTTGACTCCACTTGCACTGCCTGAACTTTTATAGACCATGACTCTAGCTCCAACTCCGAAGCCCTAATTTTTAGACGCATTCAGCCGTGATGTTTCCGAAGATTTTTAGTTATCTAATATTGTGCTTGATATTGTGATATAATGCTTGATAATTGATATTGTGCAGCTTTGAAATGAGCACACATCGTGATAATTTCAGGAAAGCGCAATTATTTTTCTGCAATTAGTTACATCATCACATTATGTATTTCGATGACTATTTCTACAGTTAGAACATATTCTATTTTAATGGAATTTTCACCGAGTAGAAAGACCCTAATTTTATGTTTCATTTCTTTTTTCAGAATGAAATTAAAAGTAGGTCATGAAGTTTTTTTTTCCGTTTTACTGGTTCATCTGTCATCTATCCCGAGTAATGCCATGCAAGCATTTAACAGTCATAAGCAAGCAATCCTTGCAAGCATCCTTGCTTTGTCGAATAAATCCAACTTTATATAAATGACACTTTACTAGAATAATCGAAGGGGCAAGTGGATGAAGGTGATATGTGACAATTTCATAAATTTCAAGAAAAAGCTTTCCAAAAAAATGTTGTGTTATTATTTTTTTTAAATGGACTTTTCTCAACGGGTAAAACAGGGTCATATTCTTTTAACACATTGAGAGATTCTATTAATTGTAAAATGAAAAAAACAATTTTTTTTGAAAGCTTTTTCTAGAAATTAAAAAAAAAAAAGTCACATATGACCTTTATCCACTTGAAACCTTCAATTAACGTCATTGAAACTTTGAAAGAAAATGGTTCATATCGTTACAGAAATATGATCAGTTAGATATTTAGGCTAGTTAAAAGTGAGGCCAAAAATCAATGTGCATGATTTTACATTTATCATCATTTCCGTGGATCAGTATGTCTAGAGGGAGAAAACCCTAGATCCTTCCCTTGACCCGTGCGACCACTTCCGTCGGTGACAGATTTATCTTACTTCTGTCAGTATTTTTAGTTGAAACTCTATGTAAAAACTTGAAGGGTGATGAATTGAATCGTTTGTTTCAGAAACCCATCAAGTGCACTTGTGCACTTTTTAAAATTTTCGGAAAACTAAAAAAAAAAAACATTTTTCACAAGTATGGTTGGAAAAAATAAATAAATTAATTAAACCTAAGCATTATTTGTTTTTGCAATACAACAAAAAGCATTAAAAATTTTTTTCAAGCCAAAATCTTTACTTGGGATTTTTTTTTTTTTTTCGTTTTCTTTAAAATTAAAAAAATGAGCTTGACGCGTTTCTGAAATAAACGATTCAATTGCAGTAGCTGTTTCAAGTTTTTACCGAGTCACTGAACAAATAAAAGATCCTAGACTTGAATTTTCATTAATAACTAATCTTTTAGAATCAACGTATTTAAGTGGCAAGAGTAAACACAATCATAGCTTTGCAACTAATTTATAGAAAATGGTAGAAATTACGCTTGCAACCAAAAAAAAAAAATAATAATAATAATAATAATTTTATGAAGCATACTTCATATCGGTTCGCAAAGAGAATTACTCATCTAATTTAGAGGTTTCTTCAATGAAATTAAATTTATATAACTAGTTCAATATTACATATTTATAAAGGAGGGTGGAAATTAATTGCAACTGAAAAAATAATTTTACGAAACAATACTTCTTATCGGTTTGTAAAGAGTATAACTCATCTAATTTAGAGGTTTCTTTAATGAAAGTACATTTATATAACTAGTGATATATTACATATTTATAGAGGAGAGTGGAAATTACATGCAACTGATTTTTTTTTTCACGAAGCATACTTCTTATCGGTTTGCAAAGAGAATTACTCATCTACAGTAGAGGTTTCTTCAATGAAAGTAGATCATATTAAATTAAAATCACGTAATTTTCTTCATTTTAAAATTTCGCTTCACTTAAATTCAGTCTGCAACGCTTTCATTTTGTCATATTTCTCAAAACGATTTGCAAATAGTTGTACATAAAATGCATGTAAAGACATTAAATACTTCAAAAAACCTGGACATAAATTTTAATGCTTCTCAGAAGTTATTTCATACCATTAATGCATGTCTGAATATTAAATGTTCTTTCAGAAGCAAGAGACAACATTCTTTACTTAGAATCTCAGCTCGATTATTCGCGGAATTTATCGATCTGTAAAACAGACGAGAATCATTTCATGTTACATCTATGATTCCCAAGCCAGAAAATGAAGTGTCGATTTATCTTTAAAAGTTTACGTTTGCTTCCAATTTGAGTAGAAAATTTCATTCACATCTGGTTGAGCATGGCAGGATAATTTGTGTTTCTTAAAAACACGTAAATCCGCTTACTCGGTATATGTGAGTTCGCAAAATCATACACTAAAAACTCACAACACACTAAATAATATTTACAAGATAAATGATGGAATATATAAAGAGATATAAATACCGCGCTAAACGCTGCTACGAAATTATGACTCAAAATGGGATTCTAAACAAAGCTTTCTGAATCGTTGCCACGCGCGTGCAAGCAAAGCGCAATAATAATTAAATTAAAAGCTTATCTGCAGCGCTCGGCAAGAACTTCCAACATCTCTGTCCAGATTGAAACAGTGACCTGAGTTAAAAGTAAGAGAACATGTTTTATTAAAATAAAAAAAATTCAAATAATTCATAGAACTCTTTGCGTTATACGTCAATTAAATGAAATTGGAAGAAAAAATTAAAGAAAAAAAATTTACACCTTGAATTCAAATTAAGTTTTTCGCAATAGCGAATTGCGGTAGGACAATACATTTCGTCATTCCTAAATAATTCGTAAAAGTGGCACCATTTTGTTTCCAACTCAAAATCACATCTTTTCCTTTTTTTAAATTTCCAAAACAAATAACAGCCGCGTGAACATAAAAAATCATAACACATTATTAAGCTGGCGGTTACGAAAACATAAGACTTAATTATAGCTTTATCCCAATCCTATTGGCTTTCGTGTTCACCAGATTTTATGGTAGATCTCTTTTTTTACCTATTCTCTCACAAGCTTTCTTACGATGCTTATCGCACTTTCTTAACCCTGAAAAAGGAGCAAATGATGACTACTGTCGAGTGAAAACAAATAACAACTGTGATTGATCAAAATGAAAAAACACACACTGCTCACTGCAAATGCAAAACGCTTTTGGAGCATGGAAACCTTTTTCAACACACTATGAAGAACAGTGTATGGACTTGTTTTCAGAACACTTTCTGAAAAGTTGCTGTCTTGGTACCAAAATGTCGGGTACGTCAGCCTGTCCTCTATAGGGGCTCTAACCACATATATATTGAAAATTACAAGACTAGTAAATGCAATCACTTTAGACATTACATAGCTGTTTTTACTGACAGCTGCTTAGTGTCGCAAATCAAACCTTTTTTGGGAATGAAGAAAAGGGTTCCTTGTAACTAAAAACCACAAGCATACAATATTCTAATTAGTGCTTTAGGAACGTTAACTTTAACATTCGTTTGCTAAGCACGAAAGTAATTGCTTTACATTTTGTTTTCTCTTCTCTTCCCTCTTTCTCTTTTTAACAAATTTAACCAAGATTGTTTCGTACAAAATAATAAAGCATATAAATTATCTAAACTAAAAAGTGTCTTTTGAAGTACATTGTTGAAAATTATAGTTGCTGAAGATAAATAAAACTATACAAAGGTTACTATTTTCAAAAATAAAATTTTTATTCGCTTTTGCTTGAAATTAGAGCAGTTTAACGCACCTGCGATTTCATTATTGTAAACATTTGTTTAATTAAATGAAAAGGATTACCTTTGCATCAAAGCTTAGTTGAAAATGTACACCAAAATAAGATAAGTTGAATCTTTATGATGCCCTTATTCTTTGCGTCAACTTAGCTGTTGAATGGTTTAATTTTATATTTTGTAGTAAGCATTAAAATTTCCCAATTACAGAGCATCAATTCTAAAAGAGTCTGCATAGTTACTCTAAATTAGAGGTAAAATGTTTCATTTCGTTTGAAAATATTAATTTGTGAAGTAATATTCCCCAAAGAGCACTGACTAAGAGTGACTGATAAACGTTAAACTAATGCAGAGTGATAACTTTCAACAAGCTTGAGATTAAAGTATTTCCATTAAGACAAACGATGTTCTTAATTTGATAAGAGAACGTAAGACATGTATGATAATCTTCGAAAAGGTTTCTTAGAGTTGAATTAGCCTTGGAAAAGAAGTTATAAGAAGTTATAATTTGTTGAAGACGTGTATAGAGATAATTCGCCCGATGAATTAATTTATGTGCGCAATTAAACAGAAAATATTGTGTTATATTTGTATTTTTAAAGCACAAAATTACATATATGGTATTACTTATATATGGCATTACAGTATAGCTACGGAAGTAGAAGATCCATTTAGCTTTAATCTATATTTAAGTAATAATAATAAATAATAATAATTTTGATAAAATTTCTGGTTTTAGCAAATCATGCTTATAAGTTGCAACTGCTTTAAAAAATATAATGGTTGAGAAATATTAAGAATTTTAAACATCGTATTCAGTAGTGTACATAGACGTATGTGCGCATAGCTATATGACTTATATTGTGTAGTAATGTTGAGAGATCTAGAAATGTTAAAAACAAAATCATACGATAAATTTCCTTAATTAATTTTATCCTTCCCTTAAATTTAGTTACTTCTTAATTGTTAAATTGCAAGTAAACATTTTCACGAAAAGAGAAAAAAAGCACCAGCAACAAATTAACCAAAATGCAAGCATGACTCCCTGAGCTTTATTTTAAGGTTGCAGTTAAACATATTTAACACTTTCCGGTATACGCCCGAGCTCAGCTCGGGGTGCCGTTTTTGTTGAAGATGACTAAGCCCGAGCTCAGCTCGGGGTCAAGTTTGAGCTACTGTTGCTCTGAAAATACGGTTTTTTTTACGTTTCAATCTTTTTTAGATATTATCTATGGACCTTTTACTTTCTTAAAAAAATGTAGATGGCACCACCAATCAGAATTAACTGCAGGAGACGCTATAGAATCGAGGCTTATACGAGTTAGTGCAAGCGTACGACAGTGCGAATCCGTTTTTTGAAATGTACCACACCAAAGCAAATTTTGCAAAATAATGCGTGTTTGAAAATTAAATATTTTTTTTAATATTTGTTCAAGAGTTGGGTAAGTTTTTAATTAAATTTGTGCATATTTTCATGGTCAAAAACAATATTTTCCTATGCGGAACTTTGTTTTTCAACGTTCCAAACATGCATTTTTCGACAATTTCTTACTAAATATTAATTGTTGTTTCACTTAAATAGGTCTTTCATCATGAAAGAAAACATTTTGAAGTATTTAATAAAATTTAAATTACCAACATTAACTTTTTCCAGGTATATTTTAAAAAATCACGAAAAGCGACACCCCCCCTGGAGGGAGATGCGTGGTAGAAAAGGCTCAGACCTGAAAGTGTTAAAAATTGTTATTCTAAAACTTTATTGCAGTAAAGCATAGAAATGTACAACTGCCAAAATGAATATGTACAGAAACAGCAAGCCTCTGTATTAATAACTTAGTTTTGAGTAATTAATTTAAAACTATCATTATTGTTATCATTACAATTACTACATTGCATTGGCTACAAATAGAGATGGCGTGAAGCACAATTTGGCCGAAGGGCCGAACACCGAAGGTTCGGCCAATTAATGTCCGAAGCCTCGGTCGAAAACGAAACTTCTGCACTCATGAATTGATTATTTATCTTGCACTTTTTCATTTAATTTATTTTCCCTTAGCTCTATTTCTCATCTTAACAGATCAATATTGGAAAACATTTTTAGTTACAGATTGAGCAGACATACTTTCTGAAAAAATGAAACAAAAAGAGAGCATGGTAAATTTTCTTTTCAAGATCAACAATCAAATATCTCCAGCAGAAAGAAAAAACTTACCTGAATAACAACAATATGAAAATAAAATAGAATTTGCATGTGGCTCTTTTCAAGGCAGACGAAAATCGATATTTATCAACACAAGAAAAAAAAAAAAAAAACTCTGAAAGAACCGAAAGTAATCTGTTGCTAAAAAAGTAAAATTAACTTCCGCTGTGCTTCTTTTAATTGCAACTTTTCCTTTTGAAATCTCAGCTAAACGATATATGCAAATAGTAAACTGAACATCAAGAAACCCTGAGAGTCATACTGAAAAATTGCCAAGTTTGGCATTTTATCACGTACCTCACATTTGACACTGACGACACACTAATCGTTATTCATTCCCATAAAAATGATGATAAAATTTCTGGTTTTAGCAAATCATGATTATAACTTGCAAAAATAATGGTTAAGAAAGATTAAGAATTTTAAACATCTATGTGTTCAATAGTGTACATAAATATATGTGCTCCCCCCCCCCTCCTCCGCAAGATTTGTATGTTCGCCCCTGATCCCTCTGTTAAACTATAAAAAAAATCTCCCATGTAACTCATAGTTTTATTTTCATGGATTGGGAGCTCTCCTCAAAACTCGTGCCCCCCCCCCCAGGCCATGGTGTCGCTATGTACGCCATTATATGTGTTTATATTACTGTGGGTAAAATTTAGGTTTATCAAAACTTATTAGCTTTTTATTGTCTTTTTGACAGTTTTTAATCTATTATTTTTTTGCGTTCGTCTGAAAGTACTTTAACCCTTTGAGGGGTGGTGACTTTTCAATTTGTATTTATTTATTTATTTATCCATTTTTTACCGATAGTTGAAGTCACTATGTCCGTCGGCTAGAACAAAAATAGTGGCTTCTAATGGAGCCAGAGTTTCGCATAAGATTAAATTGTCTTTTCATGTATTTTTCCTTAAGAAAATAAATAGATTTCTCTTATGAATACACCACCGTCAATAAGCATTTAATTGAATATTTTTTACTCAGTTCTCAAATGCGTTGAAACGAATAATGCCAAAATTTCAGCCCATAAAAGTTCTTATTATCCATTGCTATTAAAGAATGGCTGGAGATAAAAGAAAAATACTTTCAGAGGATTAGGCAGATCATGTTTCGTGCGAGCTGCAAAATATTAAGCAATTCCAGCTCGGTTAAAATTAAAAAGAATGAAAAAGATAACAGTGAAAGAGATTCAATTTGATGAGGAAATAAGAGCTGAGAGTCTGGAAGGATTAGTAACGTTAATAACTACTGCAAGTGTGTCGAAAAAGGGAAGACTGCATTCGCATAAACTTTAAAAGTGCAGGATATTAAGAATTCTTGTAAAGTGAATTAAAATACCGTCTAAAAGAAAGAGAATTCATTAAGAGGATAAGACAGTTACTGAAGTACACATTTTTGCGTAAAAGAGGGAACTGTTTACTTTTAGTAAAGAACTCATTAACTTTAAATCCAAGTAAAAGAATAACATTGCTAAATTTATTCAATCATTTTTTTATAAATTCATTTATGTTGGAGTTACATGGAAACCATCTGCCGTTTACAAACTTGAACAGTATTTAAAGACTTACTGATTGTTACTCAATTACTTCTGTCTGATTTTTTTTTAACTGATTAAGTTTCATACATTTCAAATTATTCCGGTACGACTATGTTATAAACATATTTATGTTATGTATATCTCTTTTGAGTATATGTAAAGCAAGCTTCTTTGTTTGAAATGTCCCCGAAAATGGAGATATTCTCGTTTCTTTAAACCTGTATTTTAAATGTTACTCAATTAATTTTATCAGATTTTTTTTAAATGATTGAGTTTCATAAATTTCAAACTATTCCGATACGACTATGTTATAAACATATTTATGCTATTTAGATCTCTTTTGAGTATATGTAAAGCAAGCTTCTTTGTTTGAAATGTCTCCAAAAATGGAGATATTCTCGTTTCTTAAAACCTGCTTTATGAAGGTTTGTAAATTTTTCCAATTCATAAAAGTCGCTAAAGTTATGGATGAACTCTTAAGCATTTGATGATATGCAAAATTAAGTTTAAAATTCATTTGAGAACTATTATGAAACGCATAAATTTGACACGAAACAAAATTAGTTTATTCAACACAATAAGGGAAAAGCGAAAACCTTAAATTTAACTCATAAGGATAACGATAAATGTTGGCCATCTCTCTGAAACGGAATAAAAGTTAATACAATGGGCAGTTCCACGAAAAAGCCGCCATCTTGTTCCGCAAGTAACGCTCATGTTTTTTATTAAAAAGTAGTGATTTTAAAGGGTAATACCCGCAGTTTTGTTGGTTAAGAAATCACAAACCGGTGTGGGATTTCTTAGGCAAAAAACTTGGGCTCATTACCTCTTAAAATTACTACTTTTTAATGAAATATATGAGCGCAGGGGTGCCTACAGGGGGAGGGGGATTATGGCGCAAGTTGCACCATCAAAATTTGGGGGGGGGGATTTTTTAAAACTAATTTAATTACTTATTTAAATTATTTATTTATATATTTTTTATTATTATTTATTTATTTATTTATTTTTTTGTGTGCGTGTGTGTGTGCTTGGAATGTCTGGAAGGGAAAAAAAGCGATTATATTCTGCGCATAATTCGAACTTTAAGAAAGAATAATAATATATAAAAAATAATGATTATAATTAAAAAAAAAGAATAATATTTAAAAAAATAAATAAATAAGATTTTGAAAAATAAATAAAAAAAGAGAGGGGTAAAATTAAAAATAAAAAGCACAACAGGGTTGTGAAATTTTTTGAGGGGGAATTTGTGCCATTGAGCTTGGGGGGATGGGCACCCCTGTATGAGCGTCACGTGCGGGACAGAATAGCGGCGTTTTCGTGGAATAGCCCTAATACTTACTAGTCATCGCTAGGTTTAATGAAAGCCACTGATAGATCAGCTTTGTCCAGCAATAATGACTTCAACGAGCCAAAAATTTATAACTTAGATTTGACTGTGTAGTGTAACGAGTTAAATTAATTATGAACAACTAAGACAGAATTTTAGGCAATTTTTCTCTTCTTCTTACGAAATCTTACGAAACCAATCGCACTGAATAAAAACGATATATTATTGAAAATTGAATCGTTTATTTCAAAAACCAGTTAACAGAAAAAATTTCTAATTTTGAGAGAACATTTATAGCATCACATTAAACTATTTAATCGCTACTACAACATTTTATACTAAAGGAAATATACTTAAATATGTTCACATTTCAGTTTAAAATGTTGAAAAAAATGAGTAAAAATACGTTTTCGCACTTTCAGAGCTTGTCTTTGACTGGTTTTTGAAATAAACGATTCAATTTATGTTTTTCATTGCAGAAGAAAAGCACTTGAATCATAAAGAAAAAATAATAAATAAAAAAGCATATTGACAATGTGTAAAAATTCACTTAAGAGATAAAACATGACGGAAACAAAACTTTATTGGAAATAAGAGAAATTGACATTGCAGAAGCTTGAATCTTATTGGCATACAATATTTTATTTAAAGCACGCTTTTGATATATAAAATCTTTGATTAAAATAGAATAAGAATTCCTATAATGATGGGATTGTTTTATGAGAATGACCGAAAATGCAATTTATACAATGACCACTACATTAAACTGCTTCGAATGTAGTAATGTTACCATCATAGATAAGCTATTTTTTATACTTCTTTCCTCATCGAAACTAAATAAGCTAGACACGAACAAAATACATAAAAAAGATTTGTTATTTCATGGGAATAAAAATGCGTCTCGAAAGAAGTAGCATTGAAAATGCGTTACAGTATTTTTCAACAAAGATAAAATTCTTGATAGTTAAAACTAAGTGTGAAAGAAGTGACTTTAGTGATTGAAAGTTAACTATTACAAAGAAAAATCATAATGATATAGGATGTAGGTTAAAGACTTACTTCGGAAATCTGCTAACAATTTGTTCTCTTATGCTGAAAGAAGTTTTTTCTGCCGTGGTTAATGATAATAGCAATATGTGGTGATTTAGAAGTTCCAGTAGTTTTGGCACGCGAAATGGAATTTATCTTTGCTCAAATGTGAAATGAAATTTTTTACTTTTCTTCAAACAAATAAAAGTAAGAATTGTATCGATCTGCCATATGTGTAGTTTTTTTTTTTTTATTTTTAAAGCAAAAAGTTATACAAAAATTATTGCAATAAATATATTTAATTTATTTATATCATTAATTAATGTTTTGGTAAAGCTTTATGTTTTATTGAATTAATTAATTTTAATGTATTTATTTACTTTAAACTGGTAATAACCCATTCTGTTAAATAAATCGGAAGTAGAACTTGAATTTTCACTAATGAGATTAAAATGAAGACTTTCGGAGATTTTAAGTCATAGTCAAAGAAGTATGAACTGATTTGACTTATGATTATGACTATATAAAAAAAAACACATTCACATACCAACATACAGGTATAGGAATTTTAAATTTTATACTGACTCTTGGTCCTCATAAATATATTTAGGGAAATAAAGGCAAAAATAAATAAATAACTAAATAAATAAAACAAACACTTGACCAAAATCGGGATTAAGAAAATTGAAAAAAGAAAAAGTATGATCATAAATCCAGAGTTATATATATATATATATATATATATATATATATATATATATATATATATATATATATATATATATATATATATATATACAGGGTGTTCCGTAACAAATTGTACAAACTTTGAGTGGAGTTAGAGGGGATGATAACAAGCAAGAATCACCTAGGAACATAAGTTCGGAAACGCATAGTTGACGAGCTACATATTCACAAAGTTGTCAAATTGTATCAGAATGGCTCGCTATTACGACGGTTTTTTTATTATCATTTCGATGCCTTTTTTTGAGCAACAGGCAGCAAAATTTTAACAACCGCTTTAACTTTTCTTAAAAATTAATATTATTCAATGAGACACACGATTGGGATCATCGAAATGTTTATTGATCCAAAGACATTACACGTTTGATGTAAATAATGTTAGAAAATGTCATGAATTATGTTTCAACACATGCGTTACACCGTCGGACCATAGACGGGCGATACTCTCTCAAATACACCCGGATTTTCTTGGATGTCTGCAGCAGCACAGGCGATTCTTGCAACAAGGATCCATTTTCTGAATCCTACAGGAGTTGGGTACACAGCACTTTTCAAAGCCCCCCAAAGAAAGAAATCGAGACTGTTTAAATCAGGATGGAGCGTGGTGGCCAGGGAACTGGTCCACCACTGACCAATCCATCGGTGACCAAACACACGATTCAGATGTTCCCGAACATGTGTTCCATAATGGGGAGGTCATTATGTTGAAACTACATATGGCGTCTGAAATGTTGTGGCACAGAGTTAAGTGATGTTGGTAGAACCTCTTGCAGAAAGATGAGATATTGTTGAGATCTCAATGGAGATGGCAACAAATAAGGTCCAATTAAGACGCCACCAACCAAACCAGCCCATACATTTACTGAAAAACGATGTTGAGCAGTCTGTAATCTTACGCCATGGGGATTCTCATCAGCCCACAAATGAGCATTGCGGGAGTTGAACATCCCATCTCACGTAAAGTATGATTCATCCGTCATTAAAACGCAGGATGAGAAATTTACATCTTGGCTACATTGATGACAATAACGGGATGACAGTGACGGGGAACAGTAACTGTACGCGTTGTAGATGATATGGATTTAAGCGTGCACATCGCAAAGAACGATGAACAGAACGTCGTAGATCCTCCTACAACAGCAGTAGCTACGGGCTCGTACGCTGGTATTGGGATTTCTTCTAACAGTACGTAATACGTGTTCTTCCATTCTTAGACCATGACTATGTAGTGGCCTGACGTGATCATATGTATGATTTCGTAGGGACCCATATTGACACAATTGCGATGCAAAATTATTGAACATTCGATGGTCCGATGTTTCTCTTATACCTTTCCAGATACAGCCTCTGAGCCGCTCTTTCCATTTCACGTTTGCCAAACCATAAATAAGGTGCATATCTGCAAGCTTCGCCATCCATTAAACGTTCCATACTTCTCTGTGGAGCGCTTGCAGCTAAAATGACTTGCTGAGAAAGAGCACGTTATTGACTTCTGTGCTTCATGTGAACAATGCCAGCTAGCGTCATTATGAAGGCAACATTCCTGACTATACGGATTGCTCTGCCAATTTTTGATTGCCCCTTGTTCCCCTTCCACCTGGGGCGTCCCTATTAATATTGGTGACAAAGTTTAAGGGTGTTAGAGGGGACGATAATTTGAAGCAATATCGCCATGGGAACGTGGGGTTCGCAAAAGCGAATGCTCAAAGTTACTACAGACCACACAAAACCTGTAGTCACTAATTTTAATATCCAACAAAGGGTTTTACATAATATTAAAAATTTGAAGAAAGGTTAAAGCGGCTGTTGGATAATTTTGCTGCTGGTTGCCCAAATATGCACCCGATAATGATAATAACCAATCCGTCGATAATAACGAACCTTTCTGACACAATTTTGACAACTTTGTAAATATGTTGCTCGTCAACTATTCGTTTCCGAAACTATATTCCTAGGTGATTCTTGCTTGTTATCACCCCCTCTAACTCCCCTCAAAGTTTGTACAATTTGTTACGGAACACCCTGTATATATATATATATATATATATATATATATATATATATATATTAACATAATCAAAGTAGTTGAACAATCATATAGAAAAGAAAAATAAACTTCACCACACCGGTCAAAAGGCGCCTGTGGCAGCTCTTTGGAACTGGTAGCAAACATATTTTTAATTGCAAGTATAAAACTTAGCGAGAAATTTTTTGTAGAAAAACTGAAGTAATAAGAAAATTCCCCAAAAGACCCTGGAGCCTTCATCAGGGGGACTCCCCTAGGGTAGGGAAAAGTGAAGTGAGATATTTCTAGCCAGTTGCAGGCAAAACGCCTAAAAAGATGCAACTTTTAGCCCCCGACATCTCACAAACAAGCATAAGGTCACTAGAAGTCGAATTCATTTAAGCAAAAACATGAGAGAATACAATTCAAAAGACACCATATAAACTCAATAAAACTCAAATAAAACATAACGACATGAAATTACAAGAAATACAAAAACAAGAACTTTCAACCAACACTGTAAGAACTACAAACCTATGACTTCTTCAATGCGCTACTGATAAGACTGCTTGTCAAATTCGTAAGGTATCAGTTTTCAGTTAAAGTTACAATTGTCTATTGCTGAGTCTTGATTTGAACTATTGTTGCAAATTTTTTTCTATCGTGAATCTTGTGAAATGATAATGTTCTTAATAACCTTTTTACTTAGACAACTGTGAAAATGGCTAAGTGAGAACTTTGAAGTTGAAATCTTTACGTTTGTCATATAGTGCTAGATTGACATCTTTATCTTCTAATTTAATATAAATGTCCAGAAAAGAAGCAGTGTTGTTAATATTTGTTTGTTTAAGCAAAAGTTATTTTGGATAAATATTCTTGTAGAGATTATGGAAATTACTGTTGTTAAAAATTATAATGTCATCAATGTACCCGAAGGCCTCAAGATCATTGTCCAAAAGAACTTTTGCTTAAACAAACAAATATTAACAACACTGCTTCTTTTCTGGACATTTATATTAACGATAATGATCTTGATTACGAAAAGTGAAAAAAGCGGGAAATATATGCAGACATTTGAAATATTTTTTATCGAAAAAAAAAAAAAAAAGACTTATCTTAAGCTTTATTGTTTTAGTTTCTTGCTTACACCCTTTAATTTCAATAAACTTTCACATACACACATACAAATATTTCTGCAAAGTGAAAGTAGTGATTCGAGAAAAACTGTTAGTTTATAAATACCTTTGACTCTTGTTTATTAATAAAAAATAAATATAATGCATATACTGCGCTTGTATTGAAACCATTTTTATATCAAAAACTAAAAAACGAAACGAACGCGCTGTATTGAGTTACTGCGCATAAATTTAAAAAGCAAATGCAGCGCAGCGCATCATTTCAGAGATCACACGACTGCACATAATAGCTGCATACCCTAACATTTCACGAGGAAACCCGACACCCAACTCATCTTTGCTTCCGTAACCACGACAACCCCAGTCAACACAGCGAAAACCAAGTGTCCCAAGAGTAGCTAGTGGTTCATCTGCCTTGCAGCAATCCGTGCTTCCACTAACTCGAGAAAAAGAGGCTCGTGTACGAGCTCATGCTTGAAAGTTCTCAGAGAGCGGCTCGGATTCTTTGAAATTAATATCAAGAAGCCGTTTCGTAGTACGGAATGTTTTGTTGGTTGTTTTGAGAACTTTGATTTTTTGAGTCTTGGAAATAATGACATTTTTCGTGTTCTCAATTTTAATAAGTTGAGGGAAGAAACATGGATTATTTTATGCATGAATTTAGGATAGCTCTTCGTAAAAAGTGCTTTACAAGGATTGCAATTTTAACAAGTACAGTGTCACACACAATAGTAAAAACTTATATGTAATTAATTTTATACATATTTTTAGTATTGTGGCATTTCCGTTTGGAACAGCTTTGAGGTAAGAAAGCATTTTTGTTTACAGCATTAATTAGGAATTTTCATGCTTTAAGTATTTTTGTATCAATATTCATTAGGAATTTTCATACATTAAACATTTTTATATACATCATACATTAGGAATTTTCATGCATTAAGCATATTTTGTGTTCAGATTTTTAATGTTTTTTGCATCTAGAGTAGCATTCACTAAGCATTTGTTTAAATTCAGATTTTTCAAACTTTTTGCATTTAATCTAACATACATAGAGCATTTTTGTATAAAGATTTTTGAAGTGTTTCATCAAGTTTTTAATATTTTTTAAAATGTCTATTAGTTTAAAGCTCTTTCGAACTCATGCTTCAAAGTTTTCAGAGAGCTGTCGGGATTCTTTGATATTAATATTAAGCAGCCGTTTCGTAGTACGGAATGTTTTGCTGGTGATTGGAGAACTTTGTTTACTTTTTTAAAGTCTCTCGTGGTATTGAAAAGAATGATATGTTTTGTGTTTTCAATTTTAATGAGTTGATTGAAGAAACATGGATTATTTTATGCTTGAATTTCGGATAGCTTTTCGCAAAAAGTGCTTTTCTAGGATTGCAATTTTAACTAGGACAGTGTTACATACAATATTAAAAACAAAGCTGTAATTATTTTTTTTTTATATTTTTAATTTTAATAATGTGGTATTTCTTTTTGGAACAGCTTTTCCTTTAAGAAGATTGTACAATTTATTTGTGTAATATATTAAGAAATTTTATTTATAGCATACATTTGGAATTTTAATGAATCAAGCATTTTTATGTTCAGAGATTTAGAGGCTTTTGCATCTAGCCTAACACTCACTAAGCATTTTTTAAACCTTTTACAAAGCTTTTTTTTTTTCAGATTTTTGAAGTTTTCTCATCAAGTTTTAGATTTTCTCTCATGAAATGTCTCTTAAGTTAATTTTTATAATTTTTTTGAGATGAAATCAAAAACTTTTGCATCCGATGGAACTTAAGAGAAAATGTTAAATTATGGATCAATGTAAATAGTACTTTCTTATAATATACAGTATAATTGGTGAAACAGTAAGATTTTTAAAGCCTTTTGCATCTAGTTTAAATGATTTTTTCATGAAATATCTTTCAAATTTAATTTTAGTAAGTTTTTGAGACGAAATTTAAATTTTGTATCGAGTGGAACTTCAAGGAATACATCAAATTAGTTATCGATGTGAATATTTGACTCGTGTGGTACATAGAACAATAAGATAGTTGGGTAACAAGTTCTTGAATAGGTTATGTTTTGAAACAAGCTTTGAGTATTAATCTTGTTTAATGTGAAAAAAAGGCGTAAAAAGGCTGTTGGTATATTTTCTTCCAAAATAAATTTGCAAAACTCAGTTTGTAGAAAAACACAAATTCTTAAGTATGCTCGAATTATTAGGTGTTAGGGAAGGAAAAAAAAAACGATTTTTTAGACAAAAAATACTTAATAAAGAGGAGAAAGGGTTAAAATAAATTAATTTCTGCAATGACAGTAAAAAAATATATTATCTAACTGTACAATACAAAGATGCAGCTAACAATATGGGATGATTCAAATTTCTGTTTGTTATTTTCATATAACAAAAGAAATTTCAAAATATTGTTTTCAAAAAGAGGGAGAAAAGTTCCATTTGTTCTCAAAACAGAACGTTTATGAGTGTTTTTTCCCATACCTACAACTGTCTGCCGATTTATTTATATACTAACACTAGTGCATTGTAATTTTTGGGAAGCCTTAGAAATGTTTGTTTGAATACATGCAAAACACACAAAAACGTTCACTTAGCTCTCGAAAGGGGGGAGTATTTCAATACGGAAAATTCTAGAATACTGGAAGTACAGAATTATAGTTTATTCCCTTTTAAACCATATCAGAAAATCGGAGACAGCTTAATTATGATAAAAATACTATTATAAGCTGCTATATTTTTTGAAAAAAAAAAGGTTTTCGGTACAAAAAATATTTTTTAAACAATATTTTTGAAGTTAAACAATTGTATTCTTCCTTAGTTTTATATTTTTTAACTAATATTTTGCACCAACATGCCAACATAGTGTTTGAATCTGATATTCAAATGACACTTTATTTAAAATTTTAATACGGGAAAAAAATGATAAAATGGCCTACTCTAAAAATTTCTCAATGTGTTTTAGGAAACAGAAAATTACTAAATTATGAGTATGATAATAATAATTGATGTAATAAAAATTAGTACTAATCGAAAATTCTTTAGGACTATACTTTGATTACTTTTTTTTTAAATTGATATATACATATTGGGTATATTTTTAATCATACACCATATCAATAACGTTTGAATCTAGAACGCAACTTATTAATAACACACGATTTAAAATTCTAATATAAGAAACAATTGATAGATTCGTTTCCAATGAAAATTCTTCAGCATGGATACAGAAAATTGCTGAATGGCGTGTAAGAGAATGAAAAGTAAATAAAAATGCATCAATTGAAACGCATTTATGACCCTAGCTTGATTAGACTTATAATTTTGGTGCATACATATTTGGTTTACACCGTGTGGTTTACACCGTGTGCCGTTCTCCGAAATATGTGTGTTGTTATTGTAAAAGTAATGCAAACGAAATACTAAGTTGCTTCAGAGCATACACTGCAAAAAATAAACTGTTGTCCGTACAGTATAACACTGGCAGCAGTGGTTCCAGTTTAAAACTGTAAAATGCACAATAATAAACTGGTAAAAGAGTAATTTTACAGTTTATCACTGTGAAGCAGAAATTTTACAGTTTATTGCAACAAAATTAGCAGGATTATACTGCAAAAACAACAGAATAATACTGGCAGCAGAGGTTCCAGTTTAAAACTGTAAAATGTATTGTAATAAACTAAAATTAGCTATTTATAGCTTAGTACTGTAAATCAGAAATTTTACAGTTTATTAGTGTAAAACTAGCCATTTTACAGTTTATTACTGTAAAATTCATAAGTTTTACAGTTTGTTGCTCCAAAATTAGCGGTATTACACTGTAAAACCAACATCTATTTTCTACAGTGTATTTTTTTATAATGTGTTTTTTTTAAACAAAATTGGTACATGTTATGTAATATGCACCTTTTTGTGCCTTCAACAACTTACTTAACAAAAACTACGACATCTACTGTAAAGGGAAAAAAAGGGTAAGAGAGACTGAGAGAAAGTTCCTCCAAATACTCTTTGGGACTGCAGCACTGGGTACACTGAAGAATGCATGGCTACTACAACGCTATTTAATACTTAACATTCACCACGCCATAATTACTCGTTCATTACGGAGTTCAAATCTTTTACTTAAAACGTAGAAGAATTGTCTGACTGTTGGAAATTTTAAAATTTTCAGAGGAACATTGATTTGAAGTTGGAAATATTCGCTATAGCTTATCGGTTTAAAATGCTGATTAAATTGCATGTTAAGGCTCTAAGGTAGGCAAGTCATCTCGATTCTTTTTTTTTTTTTCTGTACCTTCAGTCAGTACTGAGGTCAAGAATATTTAGTATAATACGGACGTATTAGTGAAAGTAATGTGTTTTTTAATGTTTTTTATAATATGTGTCATAAAAAACAGGTTATTATTATTTTCAAAACATTTTACACTACTTAGTTTGGGAATCGGTTTGTTGTTCCAAAATGTCAACTCTACTACGCGTAGTTTCAAATTTATCGTAAAACGAAAAGCAAATAGTTGCTTGAGCAATGTAGAAAAAAATAGCAGTGTTTTAAAGGCAGAAAAAACGTAACTTTATTAACCGAATTATTTTTCTTAAATCAATCAATTAAACAACTTTTAAACATCCTAAAGTAGCTTCAAGCCAAAGCTAAAGTAGCTTCAAAAACTTTGAAAGAAAAGAAAAACATATAAAGCGAAATTTTGAAATAACCGATTGGCCGTTTTGTATTAAAGATAAATCTTTTTCATTGTGACGATAAAACCATCTGTTTGAAGAGCGGAGGAACAGCTTATGAGTAAAAGCAAAACGCTTTTTTATGGGAAACATATATCCTTCTTCACTCGTGCTAAAAATAGTAGGGATTCCGAAGTTCATACCTCAATTTTATTGAAAGAAGATGCTTTAATCTAGTATATCTATATTTCTTGAAAAACTAGTTCTCCGTAAACTTTTCGTAAAACTAGGATTGGCCTTTTTTCCCAGTCGAAAAGAGCTAAAATTTTCTTTAATGATAAGTTATCGCCAGCTGAGACTTTTGGAAGTGATGATTTTCTGCTAGGTTAAAAAACAACTTTTGGGAGGTGCATGAAAATGTCATAATATGGAAACTGCAGGAAGTATTTATTACGATAAAGACTGTTTTTTGGGATGTTATATTGAAGGTGTCGTGTGTGTGTGTGATATGTAAAAAAAATTGAAGAATATATTTATTAAAGAAAATACCGCGATAATCGGCCAATTTGCTTATCGGTACATCGGTAGTTCAAACACGATGCAATTTCATCGAAAAACAACAAAAACCACGCCCACTTATATGTAAATACATTGGTTTCTCAAACCCAGGAAGGAGGTGCAAATGACCCCTTTGCCCCCTAAATGGTAAGCACGTCTATGATTATTAATTAAACGTGGTTCGTTTTTTGATCTTTATCTAAGAAAGTTTTTTTTCACAACAGTAATATACTTATACGTGAACACTTTTCGTAGTTCTAAAAGAGTTAGGCAATTTTCATCCCGGAATTAGCGCAGCCAGAACTTACCCCTTTTTAAGGGGAGTGTAAGGTTTTGGTTATAGTTATTCTTATGTGAATGTAAACTATCATATTATAATTATCAATATGTGTTGAAACCAAGCATTACTGGAGTTAATCCTCAAAATTGTCCTCGCGACGCAGCTGAAACTTTTTCTTTCATTAATACCATTATTCAATTTACGATTATAGTGCTATCTTCATCACTTTTGCTAATATTATGCCCAATGAGGGGAAAGTTGATGATATAAGGTAAAAAAATAAAATTTATAATTTATATGTATATATAGGGTCATTCCATGTCAAGTGATCCAACGTTTTTTACCGTACATTTTTGTATTTCTTTTAAATTTGGCTCATCAGTTGTACCCCTTGAGGTAATCAAAAATCTCAATTTTTGGATTTTTATCTCTATTATTTTTTCATTTATGAGACTTAGAACTTTGGAAAAACCCTCTTTTTTCCATGGATAAGGGAACATAAAAGGGACCATAACTCGGCACCAAATATAGATAGAACGATTTGGTAAATGGCATTTTAAAGTACGTTAGTTGCCGCTTAATCTGATATGCAACATGACTAATTTGATAAAAATTTTCTTTTTCAAAAAATGAAATTTAAATTTCAAATTTAAATTTCTCAAAAAACATATAATGAATTTTTTTGAAAAAATTCTCAAAAATTCTTGTGTATTTTATCTATGTTTGTACAAATTTTTAGATTGGGATCTCAATGGGATCATATTTTTTTGAATTTTTGAATAAAACTGTATAGGAAAAAAATGATTTCCCCCTCCCCATTTTTTAGATTCTATTTATTTAAATACTAAGTTCTCTTGCTCGTGATGGTCTAAAAAGTAGTAAACAAACATGAATATGTTTAAAGTGAGCTGGCATGAGCTTATAGATTTGTCAGGTTCACCCCCCAACCCCTTTCTCCCCCGCACAACCACTCTTTTTTAATTCAAAACTGTTCAAAATGTTTAAAAAAAACTCTTTGATACAAAATGAATAGTAAACTTATTTAAAGTTGGTAAATGAGTTTCTTTATAACTAGACGAAGTATGCCCCTCCTCCACCCAAATAGACCATTAACGCTGTACTATTATGACGTCTAACCTGGGGATTGAATTTACTATTATTTTTACTCTAGGTAAGTGAGCTAGCATTAACTGGTAGATTGGTCAGCTCCCCCTCCCTCCCTTCCTTCCTAACCCAACCATTTTTCTCCTAAACTGTTTAAAATGCTAAAAAAGAGCTTCTTTGATACAAAATGAACAGTAAGCTTATTTATAGTTGGTAAATGGGTTTCCTTATAACAAGGCAAAGTACAACCCTTCCCCCACCCAAATATACCATTAACGCTATACTAATATGATGTCTCACCTGGGGATTGATTTGAGAATTATTTTCCCCCTAGGTATATATTGTTTTTCAGACGAAGTGTTTCGTTTTCAATCCAACCCGCAGCACCAATCTTCAATTTTGAAGGGAGGAAATAAATGGGTCGCCCCAAGATCATAGCAAACAGCAAAATAGCACTGTTTCCCCTTGTTCTCATAATGTTTTCCCATTATTTTCACACAAAACTGAAAAGAAATCAAAGTGTCACGTTATATGTCAGTCCCCATCACTGCCTTTCCTTTCTCTTATTGGACAAAGCTCATGAGCTAATAGGAAAGAGTAACAAACAGAACAAACTGAAACACTACCAGACATCAGTAGAGACTAAGGCTTTGAAATGGGGTTAGGCGGAATGATAAAAAAAATAAAAGTTTGGAGTGGAAAGGTGGGGTAAGGGGGGGGGGAGCAATCTGTAAAGAAGTTAAACAACATGTGAGGGTGTGCTCAAAAAAGCAGTGTTTGTTTCATATATGTATATAGATATATCTTGCTGCATTACTTGCCTTTACAACAAAATGAAAAAGGACACAAACGATTAAAAAAATTAAATAACAGCTGCACACTAGATAATGTGGAAAGATAGTTATGGGGACACAGACATATGATCTGATATTTTGATTTATTTTCAGTTTTGTGCGAAAAGAATAGAAAAAACGATGAGAACAAGGAGAAACATTGCTATTTTGCTGTTTGCTATGATCTTGGGGCGACCCATTTATTTCTTCCCTTCAAAATTGAAGATTGGTGCTGGGGTAGAAGATGAAATGAATCATAAAGTTAAATTTCAGATACTGAATGGAAGTACAATTTGAAGTTCGGATCGAAAAGAAACACTTCGTCTGAAAAACAATATATATACCTAGGGTGAAAATAATCCTCAACTCAATCCCCAGGTTAGACGTCATATTAGTATAGTGTGAATGGTATATTTGGGTGGGGAGGGGGATACTTCGTCTAGTTAAAGGGAAACCCATTTCCCCACTTTAAATAAGTTTACTATTCATTTGGTATCAAAGAGTTTTTGTTTTTTTTAAACATTTTGAACAGTTTTGAATTAAAAAAGAGTGGTTGTGCGGGGGAGAAAGGGATTGGGGGGTGAACCTGACGAATCTATAAGCTCATGCCAGCTCACTTTAAACATATTCATGTTTGTTTACTACTTTTTAGACCATCACGAGCAAGAGAACTTAGTATTTAAATAAATAGAATCTAAAAAATATAATTTTTTTCCTGTACAGTTTTATTCAAAAATTCAAAAAAATATGATCCCATTGAGATCCCAATCTAAAAATTTGTACAAACATAGATAAAATACACAAGAATTTTTGAGAATTTTTTCAAAAAAATTCATTATATGTTTTTTGAGAAAATTAAATTTGAAATTTAAATTTCATTTTTTGAAAAAGAAATTTTTATCAAATTAGTCATGTTGCATATCCAATCAAGCGGCAACTAACGTACTTTAAAATGCCATTTACCAAATCGTTCTATCTATATTTGTTGCCGAGTTATGGCCCCTTTTATGTTCCCTTATCCATGGAAAAACGAGGGTTTTTCAAAAGTTCAAAGTTCCATAAATAAAAAAATAACAGAGATAAAAATCCAAAAATTGAGGCTTTTGATTACCTCAAGGGGTACAATTGATGAGCCAAATGTGAAAGAAATACAAAAATGTAAGGTAAAATTTTTCTCAGATTTTGGATCACTTGACGTGGAATGACCCTATATATATATATATATATATATATATATATATATATATATATATATATATATATATATTATATATATATTTATATATATATATTTTTTTTTTTTTTTTTTGGCCTACAAACTAATAACAATTCATAACTATTACATAAACTAAAGCGTCATCACTATTGTTTAAGTTGAATTCACTCTGTAATTATATTACTGAATCAACCGATTTTTCAATACGATCGAAGAAAATGTAGTTCAAATAATATCTATTTAAAGAGTTTTCTATTTATCGAACGTGTTGTAAAATGATTGATTCTCTAGTTAAGATGTTCACAATTATATTTCTACTTCCACATTGCTATTTCTTCTATGTATCCTCATGTTTTTTTTTTCTTTTGTTTCAGATGGCCTTCCTCTGCTCAATTTATTGCTCACTGACAATCGAATCTTCTCTAATAAGTGCAATAATTTCAAGACGAAACACTTAAACCGTTCTGCGTGGACAAGCCCAAGTTGTGCAAAGTGTTTACTTACAGGAGCATTTGAGGACATGCTGCCCCATTTCAGCGATTTCTGGTCCCGACAATCAACCTAATTTTCTGAAGTGTATGTGACAGGTCGGATTCAGACTTCAAACGACGAGAAAGGCACTGCGAAATGACTAGCCGTAGAGACAGTAACGCTACTACTAGTAGCGAACCAAAGATTAAACAGCATTACTCGCAAGCAAAGATGTCTGTTGACAAATTAAGTGATCAAGAAGGTATGTTCATGCATTTTATTTTTACTATTTTTGGAGAATATATCGCACCCTGGCTACAAGGGTGACATGTAAGAAGAAGCATTTAAGAAAATCGAGGTTTTACGCAATACAAAATCAGCTTCGTACATTGGGACGCACTTTGACCAAAAGCAATCTGGTAAACTGAAAATCCGGGTAGTCTAATTTATGTGCATAATAAACAAAAAACAAAAACTAAATCCTTAAATAAGCAGATTGTTTATTACAGTAAGAAACAATGTTTTGTAATAAAATTAAATGGAACTGCTTTAATAGCATCTGAATTTGTTGCCGCTTAAACTGCAACAAGTTCAGAAGTAACGAAGACATACTAGGTTTGGTCATTGTTTAGAATGGAATAAAACACTTTTTCAAGGATTTTTTTTTCATCACGTCGAATCTAAAGCAGCATTTAAAAGAAATATTTATATATTTTTTTGGGAGACAAAGGAAAATCGCGATATATACGAATGAGTGATATAACAAGGCACAATGTAACGAGGGGTTACTGTAATTACATCATTTATTCGGCACCATATATCGATTTTGTAAACTAACTTAGCGGCTAGAGAAACCATTAAATTTATATTTTGTATAAATAATTAGTACGTTTTACCGCATTTTTCAGCTGTGTTTCTTCTGTGGCCGGGCTGCGGTATGAATACCTTTTTTGTTTCACGAGGTTAATCGATAATAGTCTACATTCGGGTGGCACTTAGCGAATTTTTTCCTTGCCAAAAAGCAGTGTTTCCAGATGGCTATCATTCAAAACAATTCCGAAAACATATGTTTAAAAAACAATGAAGTTACATACCTCATACGTTGCTTTCTGCATTCATTGGCAGCAAAGGATAACTAAGGTTCATATTTGGAGCTCTCCCAATATGTATCCGATTCTAAATGAAAGACAAGTAATTCCTGTAACATATTCTGTCTATACATTTTTCATCTTATTTCCCTTGTATTAACATATTTCGGATCCACTCAGACTTTCTTTTGAAAGTAAAAGTTTCTTTTTTAGTATTTTATTTGCATTTAGCCATGAAAAAAATAAGAACGTAAATAACATATACAAGTAGTTTTACTTTCTTTTCTCTCTCTCTCTCGAATATACGAGTATTTTTCTATGAATATATGAGTTAGTGTAAAAGGAAAGTAAGTGTACTTTTTAATACTTTATATAATCGTGTTAAATTTAAACCTTATGTACGCTTTCACCGAATTTTTCTTTTTTAGACCATGCTGTGCTCCTGTAATATTTCTAATTCTGTAGTTTCTAATTCCCGTTTGTTCCAGTTTTCTCCATTTTTTTAAACATTTCTTCCGTTGAATTAGATTGTACTTTCAAAAAATGTAACATAGCCCTTTTATCCACCAAATTCTTCAATTGTGATCATTAAGATGAGTAAAAGTTATGTAGAAATGGCCGAGAAT